>OY740784.1:43319036-43569615 GCA_963514005.1 Raja brachyura | reverse complement strand
CCTCTTCCCTCGATCTCCCCCCTCTTCCCTCGATCTCCCCCCTCTTCCCTCGATCTCCCCCCTCTTCCCTCGATCTCCCCCCTCTTCCCTCGATCTCCCCCCTCTTCCCTCGATCTCCCCCTCTTCCCTCGATCTCCCCCTCTTCCCCTCGATCTCCCCCTCTTCCCTCGATCTCCCCCTCTTCCCCTCGATCTCCCCCCTCTCCCCTCTCGATCTCCCCCCTCTCCCCTCGATCTCCCCCTCTCCCCTCGATCTCCCCCTCTCCCCTCGATCTCCCCCTCTCCCCTCGATCTCCCCCTCTCCCCTCGATCTCCCCCTCTCCCCTCGATCTCCCCCTCTCCCCTCGATCTCCCCCTCTCCCCTCGATCTCCCCCTCTCCCCTCGATCTCCCCCTCTCCCCTCGATCTCCCCCTCTCCCCTCGATCCCCCCCTCTCCCCTCGATCCCCCCCTCTCCCTCGATCCCCCCCTCTTCCCCTCGATCCCCCCCTCTTCCCTCGATCCCCCCCTCTTCCCTCGATCCCCCCCTCTTCCCTCGATCCCCCCCTCTTCCCTCGATCCCCCCCTCTTCCCTCGATCCCCCCCTCTTCCCTCGATCCCCCCCTCTTCCCTCGATCCCCCCCTCTTCCCTCGATCCCCCCCCTCTTCCCTCGATCCCCCCCCTCTTCCCTCGATCCCCCCCCTCTTCCCTCGATCCCCCCCCTCTTCCCTCGATCCCCCCCTCTTCCCTCGATCCCCCCCTCTTCCCTCGATCCCCCCCTCTTCCCTCGATCCCCCCCCTCTTCCCTCGATCCCCCCCCTCTTCCCTCGATCCCCCCCTCTTCCCTCGATCCCCCCCTCTTCCCTCGATCCCCCCCTCTTCCCTCGATCCCCCCCTCTTCCCTCGATCCCCCCCTCTTCCTCGATCCCCCCTCTTCCTCGATCCCCCCCTCTTCCTCGATCCCCCCCTCTTCCCTCGATCCCCCCCTCTTCCCTCGATCCCCCCCTCTTCCCTCGATCCCCCCCTCTTCCCTCGATCCCCCCCTCTTCCCTCGATCCCACCCCCTCTTCCCTCGATCCCCCCCCTCTTCCCTCGATCCCCCCCTCTTCCCTCGATCCCCCCCTCTTCCCTCGATCCCCCCCTCTTCCCTCGATCCCCCCCTCTTCCCTCGATCCCCCCCTCTTCCCTCGATCCCCCCCTCTTCCCTCGATCCCCCCCTCTTCCCTCGATCCCCCCCTCTTCCCTCGATCCCCCCCTCTTCCCTCGATCCCCCCCTCTTCCCTCGATCCCCCCCTCTTCCCTCGATCCCCCCCTCTTCCCTCGATCCCCCCCTCTTCCCTCGATCCCCCCCTCTTCCCTCGATCCCCCCCTCTTCCCTCGATCCCCCCCTCTTCCCTCGATCCCCCCCTCTTCCCTCGATCCCCCCTCTTCCCTCTCGATCTCCCCCTCTTCCCTCTCGATCTCCCCCTCTTCCCTCTCGATCCCCCCTCTTCCTCTCGATCTCCCCCTCTCCCCTCTCGATCTCCCCCTCTCCCCTCTCGATCTCCCCCTCTCCCCTCTCGATCTCCCGCTCTCCCCTCTCGATCACTCTCCCGCTCTCCCCTCTCGATCACTCTCCCGCTCTCCCCTCTCGATCACTCTCCCGCTCTCCCCTCTCGATCACTCTCCCGCTCTCCCCTCTCGATCACTCTCCCGCTCTCCCCTCTCGATCACTCTCCCGCTCTCCCCTCTCGATCACTCTCCCGCTCTCCCCTCTCGATCACTCTCCCGCTCTCCCCTCTCGATCACTCTCCCGCTCTCCCCTCTCGATCACTCTCCCGCTCTCCCCTCTCGATCACTCTCCCGCTCTCCCCTCTCGATCACTCTCCCGCTCTCCCCTCTCGATCACTCTCCCGCTCTCCCCTCTCGATCACTCTCCCTCTCTCCCCTCTCGATCACTCTCGATCTCTCTCCCCTCTCGATCTCTTTCTCTCCCCTCTCGATCGCCTTCTCTCCCCTCTATCGCTCTCTTCTCTCGATCGCCTTCTCTCGATCGCTCTCTTCTCTCGATCGCCTTCTCTCGATCGCTCTCTTCTCTCAATCTCTTTCGCCCCTCTTCTCTCGATCTCTCTCTCTCTCCCCTCTCTTCTCTCGAGCTCTCTCTCTCCCCTCTCTTCTCTCGATCTCTCTCTCCCCTCTCGATCTCTCTCGCTCCCCTCTCGATCTCTCTCGCTCCCCTCTCGATCTCTCTCGCTCCCCTCTCGATCTCTCTCGCTCCCCTCCTTTCTCTCGCTCCCCTCCTTTCTCTCCCTCCCTTCCCTCTCTCCCTCCCTTCCCCCTGTGTGAGAGTTGGCAGCCCTGCTATGCCTTAGGTCCAAAAGAGGATAGAAAGAAATTACATAATGGTCTTTGTAAGAAGATTTTAATAAGCTCTTCTATCTGTCCCACCATATATTTATATGAATGTGTGTTTGTGTGCGCCTGTAATTTTGTGCACAGTGTGTGTTAAAGTAATACAAGGGAAGCTGTACAATGCAATGCAAGAGAAACTACACAAAGATGGGGGCTGGGGAGGAAAGATGGGAGGGATATGGGGGAACAGGGGGAAACATTACAATTAAATTAACTAAAATATGTGAAGTGATAGATGTACTATATCAAACACTGTTCCCTACAACACTGATTACACCAAGGATGATAGAGCGGATCGAAGGATCTTTGGAGCTACTATTTTACATGTAAACATATATGAATCAGTAAATATTTGACATTAACCCAACGGCAATTTACATAGCCTGCCATAGACAAACGCATGCAACAAAGTCCACATCAAAATATCATTTATTCAAAAGACAATTAAACATTCCTGTTTACAGGCATCTCACTTGCAACTGCTCTGTAGCTTTGGAGTGGATTACACAGCGGGAGGCATACCGCCAAAATGGTGGCCATGAAGTTCCGTTACGTACTTCACATCAGTCCATTGGATTTCGGAGGAGTGGCCTATCTTGCTCCTCTATAATCTTTGCTTGCTACAATATTGCTATCCCAGGACACCGAGTCCTGCCAGCCCAAGCAAGTGCAATTGCATTTTCTTTAAAGTTTAAAATGAGGGAGGGTGAATAAGGGGAGATGAGCAGCCCCTGTGTTGGAATATTGCATTGGGGATCAGGTAACATTGGGGGATCAGGCCTCCCGTGGGGACTATGGGTGAATGGTCGAATATTGCTTTGGGGGAACGGATTTAGTTGGGGGACCAGGCCTCCCGTGGGGGCAATGGGTAAATGGTCAAATATTGCATTGGGGGAATGGGTTGCGTTGGGGGACCAGGCCTCCTATGTGACAGGGACCCAATGGGAGGCCTGGTTCCTCAACACAATATTCGTCTAGTATAATATAAAATTCTAGTTTAAACATTTATTTTTAGAAAAATTCTAATGGCAATGCTCAGTACAAATGAAAGATAATTTATGTTATCCTTGTAAAGTCAGTGCTAATGAATAGATTTTGTTCAGCATTTTTCCAAAGTCTGTTTCAAATTAATATTTTAAAAGACTGGATATCGCAAAATATTATTTTTTAATGTTTTTTTATTTTATTCATTAGAAGTAATGTACATTACAGTGATATAAGCCAAAAATAACATAATACATCTCATGATACACTTCTTGTTTTAAACTTTAAGAAGAAGAAGAATAGAGAAAGTTAGATAAGATAGTAAGTGCGTGAAAGAGTGATCAGGAAAAACCCGTATAAGTGTAAAACACGAGAAAGAATAAAAAAGAAAACCAAAGGAAAAGAAAGAGAAAAATAGAAAACAGAAGAAATAAGAAAGTAAAATAAGATAAAAGGGATGTACCTACTCCGTATCTTTACACACCCCTCACCATTTATTTTCAATGTTATGTTGCACCCTATGTTTGTAATAAGTCGATAAATGGAAACCAAATCTTATGGAAATGGTCTGATTTGCCTGCTAGGAGGAATCTCATGTCTTGAAACCCCCATTTTTATCGTTGGTGTGTGAGCGTTGATCCAGAATTGAAGTATGTTCTTTTGCCATTATTAAGCCATAATTAAGGTAGCTCTTTTGGAACTATGTCAGCTCAAAGCTGGCTTCCATTGTTCCAAAAATAATCAATTCTGCATTCGGTTTCAGTTTTATTTTTAATAATTTTGTAAAAAATTCTAAGATTTAATTCCAAAATTGTTGGATTTTTATGCAAAAAACAAAAGAATGTGCTATAGTTGCTTCTTGGGATAGACATTTATCACAAATGGGGGAAACATTTGGAAAACATTTACTTATTTTAATTTTTGAATAATATAGTCTGTGTAAGATTTTGAATTGGATTAGAATATGTCTTACATTGATCGAGCATTTGTGCACATATAGCAAGTGTTTTTCCCAACTCTCTTTCGAGATTTTTATAGCTAGTTCTTGTTCCCAATCTCTTCTAATTCTATCGGATGATGGTATTTCTATATTTAGGATGATATTATACAAGTATGATATTAAATTAGTTGAGTCCGCCTTTATATTCATTGCCTCGTCTAATATGTCTGGAGACAAATTTTGATATTCTTGTGTATATTTTTAAGGGATTTATAGTCCCATATAAAATTTGTGATATCAGAATCCAGTTTTTTTTTTTTACTTTTTAGGTAAGTATATTGGTATTGATTGGAATAGATATAAAATTTGTGGTAGAAAGATCATTTTTATAGCATTTATTCGGCATGTTAAAGACATCAGAAGAGTTTTCCAAAATTTAATCAGGGCGTTTAATTTATTAAGTAGGGGCATATAGTTTGCATTAAATAAAGATTTATATTTTCTGGTAATTTCGATTCCCAAATATTTAAATTTTTCTGTAGCAATTTTAAAAGGGAATTTTAACAGGTGTGTTGAGTCTTGAGGTTTTACCGTCATAATTTCACTTTTATTCCAATGTATTCTATATCCTGAAAAGGATCCAAATTCCTCTATTAGATTTAATATATTTGGTATACTGATTTGTGATTTTGTGATGTACAGTAGTACATCTGCATATAATCATATTTTGTTAGTTGAGTATTTTGTATTATAACCATGGATATTCGGGTGTGTTCTAATGATTTCAGCTAGAGGTTCTATTACAAGAGCAAACAACAGAGGTGACAGTGAGCATCCCTGTCTATTGCCCCTGGATAATTGAAATTTCGGGGACAACATGTTATTAGTTAATATTCTTGCAGTGGGCCTGTCATATAATAGGTTTACCCATGAGATAAAATTCTCTCCCATTTAACATTTTTGCAATACTTTAAGAAGGTAGTCCCATACCACTTGATCGAATTCTTTTTCTGCGTCCAATGAAATAATTGATAAATCTTGTTCTTCAGTTTTATATGAATGCATTATATTAAACAGACATCTCAGATTATTGCATGAGTATTTCTTGAGTTAAAACCCCATTTGATCCGCATTTATTAATTTACTAACATATTTATTTAATCTTCTAGCTAATGTTTTTGCTAGTATTTTTTTATCTGTATTTAACAGTGCAATGGCTCTGTATGAACCAGGGTCTTCTACATCTTTATCTTTTTTAGGTATGTGTAATCGTTGATTCCACTAATGTTTCTGGTAATGTTTGTTCTTTGAAAGCATATGTATACATTTTATGTAAACGTGGTGAAATTATCTCATAAAATCTTTTATAAAATTCATTACTAAATCCATCTGGTCCTGGTGTTTTTCCATTCTTTAGTGAGTTTATTATTTCTTCTATTTCTTTCATTGAGATCTGTGCTCCAAATTCCTCTTGTTCGATCAGGTTAAGTTTTGGAAGATTACAGTTATTCAAGAACTCTATAACTTTAGTACAATCTGCTGATGTTTTAGATGTATATGAATTTTGATAATATTGAGCAAATCTTTTATTAATATATTTAGGTAGTTAATTCACCTTTATCTGATTTAATCTTTAAAATCGTATGATCTTTTTCCCTTTTTTTTAGTTGACGTACAAAAAGTTTATGTGGTTTGTCACCGAATTCAAAATTTTCCTGTTTTGTAATTTGAAATAATCTTATAACTTTTGCTGATAATATTTTATTTAATTTCAATTTCAATATTGTTATTTTATTATGTTTATCTATAGTTGGCTCGTTAGAATTATCTAGATCCAATTGTCTAATTCGTTCTTCTAACTGCCTTTGTTTATTCTTATTCTTTTTATTTTGAAAAGCTTGATATGAAATTATAGAGCTTCTGATTGATGCTTTAAAAGATTCCCATTTGAAAGTGGGTGAAATATCTGGGGTGTCGTTGGTTTCGAAAAAAAGTTCCATCTGTTGTTTTAAATATATACCACCTTGTGGATCATTTAGAATTTGAGTGTTAAACCTCCAAAACGTTTTTTTATCAGGCATTCCTTCAAGTTAACAGGGAATGGTCAGATGCTGTTGTGATATTTTGGGTTCATTGTACAGGGAATTAATTTTGTGTCCACTAAAAAATAGTCAATACGTGAATAAGTTTTGTGTACCGTTGAATAAAACAAGTATTCCCATCCAGCTGGGTTAGCGATCCACCAAATATCTGTTTTATTTGTGTTTTTTATGTATGTATTTAGGAGTTCACTAGTTTTAGATTTTGTGTTACCCCTCTTGTTGTGTGGATTTATCCAGGTACAGATCTAAAGTGCAATTAAAGTCTCCCCCAATGATCATGTTTTGAATATTAAACTCTGAAATTATATTAAGGATTTTAGAAACATAGAGAATAGGTGCAGGAGTAGGCCATTCGGCCCTTCGACCCTGCACCGCCATTCAATATGATCATGGCTGATCATCCAACTCAGTATCCTGTACCTGCCTTCTCTCCATACCCCCGATCCATTTAGCCACAAGGGTCACATCTAACTCTCTCTTAAATATAGCCAATGAACTGGCCTCAACTACCTTCTGTGACAAAGAATTCCACAGATTCACCACTTTCAGTGTGAAAAATGATTTTCTCATCTGGGTCCTAAAAGACTTCCCCCTTATCCTTAAACTGTGACCGCTTGTTCTGGACTTCCCCAACATCGGGAACAATTTTCCTGCATCTAGCCTGTCCAACCCCTTAAGAATTCTTGTAAGTCTCTATAAGATCCCCCTCAGTCGTCTAAATTCTAGCGAGTACAAGCCAAGTCTATCCAGTCTTTCTTCATATGAAAGTCCTGCCATGCCAGAAATCAGTCTGGTGAACTTTCTCTGTACCATGGCAAGAATGTCTTTCCTCAGATTAGGAGACCAAAACAGTATGCAATACTCCAGGTGTGGCCTCACCAAGACCCTGTACAACTGCAGTAGAACCTCCCTGCTCTTATACTCAAATCCTTTTGCTACGAATGCTAACATGCCATTTGCTTTCTTCACAGCCTGCTGCACCTGCATGCCTACTTTCAATGACTGTGTACCATGACACCCAGGTTTTGTTGCATCTCCCCTTTTCCTAATCGACCACCATTTAGATAATAGTCTACCCTCCTGTTTTTGCCACCAAAGTGGATAACCTCACATTTATCCGCATTATACTGCATCTCCATGCATTTGCCCACTCACCCAACCTATCCAAGTCACCTAGCATCCTCCTCACTGCTACAAACTTGGAGATGTTGCATTCAATTCCCTCATCCAGATCATTAATGTATATTGTAAATAGCTGGAGTCCCAGCACTGAGCCTTGTGGTACGCCGCTAGTCACTGCCTGCCATTCTGAAAATGACCCGTTTACTTCTACTCTTTGCTTCCTGTCTGCCAGCCAGTTCTCTATCCACATCAATACTGAACCCCCAATACCATGTGCTTTAAGTTTGTATACCAATCTCGTATGTGGGACCTTGTCGAAAGCCTTCTGAAAGTCCAGATATAAAATATCCACTGGTTCTCCCTTATCCACTCTACTAGTTACATCCTCGAAAAATTCTATAAGATTCGTCAGACATGATTTACCTTTCATAAATCCATGCTGACTTTGTCCAATGATTTCACCACTTTCCAAATGTGCTGCTATCCCATGTTTAATAACTGACTCTAGCATTTCCCCCACTACCGATGTTAGACTAACTAGTCTGTAATTTTCTCTCTCCTTCCCTTTTTAATAAGTGGGGTTACATTAGCTATCCTCCAATCCTCAGGAACTACTCCAGAATCTAAAGAGTTTTGAAAAATTATCACTAATGCATCCACTATTTCTGGGGCTACTCTGGGGCTTCAGTACTCTGGGATGCAGCCTATCTGACCCTGGGGATTTATCGGCCTTTAATCCATTCAATTTCCCAAACACCACTTCCCGGCTAACCTGGATTTCACTCAGTTCCTCCATCTCATTTGATCCCCGGTCGCCTGCTATTTCCGGCAGATTATTTCTGTCTTCCTTAGTGAAGACAGAACCAAAGTAGTTATTCAATTGGTCTGCCATGTCCTTGTTCCCCATGATCAATTCACTAGTTTCTGACTGCAAGGGACCTACATTAGTTTTAACTAACCTTTTTCTCTTCACATATCTATAAAAAATGTTGCTGTCAGTTTTTATGTTTGCTGCCAGTTTTCTTTCATAATCTATTTTCCCTTTCCTAATTAAGCCCTTTGTCCTTCTCTGCTGAACTCTGAATTTCTCCCAGTCCTCTGGTAGGCTGCTTTTTCTGGCTAATTTATATGCTTCATCTTTTGTTTTGATACTATCCCTGATTTCCCTTGTTATCCACGGATGCACTACCTTCCCTGATTTATTCTTTTGCCAAACTGGGATGAACAATTTTTGTAGTTCATCCATGCAGTCTTTAAATGCCTTCCATTGCATATCCACCTTCAACCCTTTAAGAATCACCTGCCAGTCTATCTTGGCCAATTCACATTTCATACCCTCAAAGTTACCTTTCTTTAAGTTCAGAATGCTTGTTTCTGAATTAACAATGTCACTCTCCATCCTAATGAAGAACTCAACCATATTATGGTCCCTCTTGCCCAAGGGGCCACGCACACCAAGACTACTAACTAACCCTTCCTCATTACTCAATACCCAGTCTAGAATAGCCTGCTCTCTCGTTGGTTCCTCTACATGCTGGTTTAGAAAACTATCCCGCATTCATTCCAAGAAATCCTCTTCCTCAACACCCCTGCCAATTTGATTCACCCAATCTATATGTAGATTGAAGTTACCCATTATAACTGTTTTACCTTTGTTGCACGCATTTCTAAGATATCGCATCCCCAGCTCCACTACTACTGTTAGGTGGCCTGTACACAACTCCCACTAGTGTTTTCTGCCCCTTAGTGTTTTGCAGCTCCGCCCATATCGATTCCACATCCTCCAAGCTAATGTCCTTCCTTTCTTTTGCGCTAATCTCCTCTCTAACCAGCAGCACTACTCCACCTCCTTTTCCTTTCTGTCTACCCCTCCTGAATATTGAATATCCCTGGATGTTCAGCTCCCAGGCTTGGTCACCCTGGAGCCATGTCTCCATGATCCTAACTATATCACATTCATTAATAACTATCTGCACATTCATTTTATTTTTTATTAAAAAATTGGGGATTATCAAAATTAGGCGCATAAATATTCACCATGGTGATTGGGGTAGCATGAATCTCTCCGGTAACTATGAGATATCTCCCTTCCTTATCTGTTATGATATTCTTTGATTTAAATGGTATACCTTTACGAATAATAATTGCCGTACCCCTAGATTTAGAGATATATGAAGATTGATATGTTTGGCCTATTGAATTTGCCTTCAATCTAGTCTGAGCTTGCAATTTCAGATGTGTTTCTTGTAAGAAAATTATGTCTGAATTGAGCGATTTCAATTGTGCGAGAATCTTACCCTTTTTAATAGCTTCGTTAGCACCCCTTATGTTCCAACTGCAAAATGTGATTCCCCCGAGTTTCTTTTGTTTATCGTCTTGCATTTTAAATTACTTTAATACCTTTGAGTCATACGGTGGAACCAATACCTCAGATCTCTGGGTGTTGGGGGAGCATTTGCGGCTATTAAATTTTGTTGGTACATCCCTTTTAAAATTGTCCTTAAGCAAAAAGTCAAAAAAGTGTAAAATGTTTGTGACAAAATTTTTTTTTTTGTGATATTGCAGTGTCTAAAAATAACGACACTGTAACAAATTAGCCACCTAATGGTGGTAGTTACAAATTTGTTGACTTCCGTTGTTGTTAATATACATTTAGCTCTGCTCCCTTGAAAAATCGTGCGAAAATGAGGTGGGGTCAATTCAAAACCGAATTATATATATCACAATTACAATATATATATATATATATATATATATATATATATATATTGTAATTGTGATATATATAATTCGTGATATATATGATATATGATATATGTGATATATATATAATTTATATATATATATAATTAAGTCTTATCTAATTATGTCTTCAGATTATCTACCATTTACTTATGCTAACAGTTTTTACATTTGCTTCACTTTCAGTAATAATAAACTGCTGGTTGGAGGGGGTTAACCAGAGTCAGACTCCTGGCTGTTTGCCAAGAGCCTGAATCTTCTCACCTCCTCCCAAGCATAACTGGAACTGAAGCCTAGTATATTATATGTCAGTTTTTTTAGTCTGTTATTAATCTATTTCCTTATATTTAGCCCCTCCCCGGGGGGGGGGAGCGCAATCATTATAATACATTATTACATTCTACCATTTTAACAGTTCGCATTAGATTCAATTGCTATTACTATGTTAATTCAGTAGTTTCTGTGTTAGTGTAGAGTTAAAATTTTAAAAGACTTTAATTCAAAAAGTTTCAAGTTCGTTTGTATTAAGTTCTCCATTCAGCCGCACCCTTGTTGTTCCGTATTTCATTCGAGGTGAAACAAAGAATGTCCTTGAGTTCACATTCCAAAGAAGATAAGATGTCTAGACACCAGCACATGGAGGAGCTCCGCCATCTTAGTCTTTTAAAAAGTCATATTTCTCAGCTTCCTCTCCGCCGATATCTGTGGAATAAAGAGCCTTGTCCTGGCAGTAGTGATGATTTACTTAGCCAGCTATCTCTTATACGATATCTTGAGCATGTTTGTATGCTACATCCGGGTCAGTAAACGCATGTACAGTACCATTATAGGTAATCCTCATTTTTGCTGGGTACATTACACCATATCTTACATTTTGATTTCCTTTCAGGATCTGTCATGTCTTTGAAAACAATTCTCGTTTTTTGGCGATTTCAATAGGATAATCTCTGAATAGTTTAATGGTATCATTCCCAAACATCATATTCTTTCTGTATTGGATTTTTTTCATAACATCATCCAAAGTTGAAATTTCACTATGATCTGTCGTGGGGGGGGGGGGAGGGCTCCTGGCCTTGATTGTGCTCTTCGCACCTGATGTGCCACTTCTATTTTTGGTTAGACGGGCAGTTGAGTACTTGTTTAAGTAAGTTGTCAGAGAACTGATGAGGATCACTCCCCTCCTTTCCCTCTGTCACTCCAACTATTCTTAGATTCTGCCGTCTTGAACGTGCTTCCAAATCAAGGCATGTTCAGACATTTTAGCCAATTGCCCCACAACGCGCTCCTGATATTTCTTCATTCTCTGCATATCTTCAGACATTTGTAACATAGATGCTTCCATATCTTTCATAGCAATCTGATATGATGTAATAGTTTGGAGAACAGAGTCAAACTTCACTTTGCAATCCTCTTCCACCCGATCAATTTTCACAGTTAATTCACCTTCCACGTCATCAATTTGTTTATTTAAATTGCCCATTGAGTCAATAACTGTCTGATTCCCAAGTTTAAAGCTCTCCAACATACCTTTATTCCCAGCAGCAATCTCATCTCTTAAATCTCTTATCGACTGCTTTATTTCTTCCATTTTATCCTTTGTAGCCATTTCAGTCTTTGCCCTTGTGGCCATTTCAGAGGCTAATTCAGAGGTTAATTCTACAGATGTTTGCTGATTTTTCCAAAGATGTTTTGTAACAGATCTTTGAGGGCTTTGGACAAGAATCACTTTTTTCATTTAAAAGTGCCTTGAACCAAAGTTATTTTCGTAGCGATTTCTGATGACGTCAGCAGCGTGACGTCAAGCAGCTCCGGTAAGTATTTTTAAATGAGTCCTCTCTTCCGAACCGGCTTTTTTGCGAAATATCGCAAATTTTGGGAGCGGAGCTAAATGCTGCGCCTGTTCAGTGCATCATGGCGCCACTGGAAGTCCGGATGTCGCAAAATATTATGAAAACACATCCCTTGAAAAGGTTTATATGTGGAATTAGTAAATTGAGTCGATGCTTAACCTTTTTATAAATATTTGCCTCATTGGATATTATACCATTCCCAATGGGATGAAGAAGGTTGCTCTTTTTGGTACTCTCACTAAAAGGCAACGTTATGTCCTCACTAACAAGGTTACTGATAAAGTTATCAAAACATAACTGCAGATGAAGGAAATGAGAAATAAAAACAAAAAAATGCTGCAACACCTGCACAAAGTCTCTTGCCCAGTGTATGAGGAATCGAGAACCAGTGGACATAGGTTTAAAGTGAGGGGGGAAAGATTTAATAGGATCCTGAGTGGTAACCTTTTTACACAACAGGTGGTGAGGTTATGGAACGAGCTGCTGAAGATTGTGATTGAGGCAACTACTATTTAAGAAACATTTAGCCAGGTGCATGGATAGGATAGGTTTGGAGGGATATGGGCAAACGCAGGCAGGTGGAACTAGTGTAGAAGGGACATGTTGGTCGGTGTGAACGGTTGGGCTGAAGGGCATGTTTCCATGCTGTATGACTCTATGACAGCATGCATCGCAGCATTTGTAGATTAAAAAAAAAATGTTTGGTGAAAGACCATTCATTGGCACCGGGAAAGAGAGAAAATGAGTTGGTTTAAGTGTAAGAGAGTGAGGGGGGGGGGGGCTCGATGGGGCAAAAATAAATATCTCTGAGGAGGTGAGAGGAGAGTTGCCAAGGGAATAAGTTGTAAACAGGTCATTTGGTCAATGAATTAGTGAGGCATTTACAGAGCATCTGAAGAAAGGAACCTAACAGCCATGAAATTGGAGAAAAAGAATGCAAAAAAAAGGTAATGTAAAACTTGCAAAATGCAAAAAAAATTGTAAAATGTAGGACGTGCTTGGCAGGTCAAGCTGTTCTAATGGAAAGCGAACATCTGAGCCAATATCACCAACAGACAGAGCAACTCTGATTCAGACAGAGGGAATAAGTCATCTGAAGCTGTAGAATTCAATATTCAGCCTGGAAGGTTGCAACGTGCTTTGGCCAAGGATGAGATGCTGTTGTTCAAGCTTGCATTGGGCCACAAGAGAACAGCACTCAGATAGATAAGTCAGAGTGGGAGAGGAATGGAGAATTGACCAGCAACATTCTTGCAGACCGAGCCTTAAACTGCAGTTTGGTTTCTACAACAGTACAGGAGATAGTATTGTGAACACTGAATACGCTAGATTGGATGGAGTGCAGGTGAATTCTTACTTAGAGCTATTCATGTCCCAGTATGATGGGAAGGGAAGAGGTGAAAGAACATATATTGTGTCTCCGATAGGTTCATGCAAGACTGCCGTAAGGAGGATGTGGTTGGTGGAGACAGAAGGCAGAGCAGGGAATCACAAAAGGAACAATCCTTTCATAAATTGGTGGGTGGGGTTGAGGGGAGGGGGGGGCGTTACTGTGTGTCAATGGAATCTTGTAGGTCTGCAGACATTATGAAGGATGATCCCTGGAACGAGAGGGTTGGTGAGGGTAAGAGCCAGGGGAACTCCAACCTTTATCTGTCCAGGAAAACTGAGGTGAGAGCAGAGGTGCAGGTAATAAATGAGGTGTGGCCAAGAACTTTGTCACTTTAACTGGTCACCATTCATCAATAGAATGTGGAAATTGCACAACCAAGTAATGCTTCTGACACTGGTCAATAGAGCAAGAAATGGAGTGCTGACGGCTGTGCTGGCCATTTGTTCTAGACATCTGTAGATAGTTCATTGCCCAAAACTTCAGAGAATCACCATGTCAAATGTTACTGGGTTGTATGCAAAATCATGTCTATGATTTTACTGGGTTGTATGCAAAATGAAGCATTTCACTGTACTTAGGTACATGTGGCAATAAAACATAATTGACTATATCCATCTTCACAAAGGAGGACACAAACAATCTTCCCGATGTACTGGTGGCCAGAGGACTGGGGTGATGGAGGAACTGAAGGAAATCTACATTAGGCAGAAATGGTGTTGGGTAGACTGATGGGACTGAAAGCTGATAAAACCCCAGGGCCTGATGGTACTTAAGGAAGTGGCTCTAGAAATCGTGGACTCATTGCTGTTCATTTTCCTATGTTCTATAGATTCAGGATCAGTTCCTGTGGATTGGAGAGTAGCTAATGTTATCCCACTTTTTTAAGAAAGGCGGGATAGAGAAAACAGGGAATTATAGACTAGTTAGCCTGACATCGGTGGTGGGGAAGATGCTGGAGTCAATCATAAAAGATGAAATAACGGCACATTTGGATAGCAGTAACAGGATCGGTCCAAGTCAGCATGGCTTTACGAAGGGGAAATCATGCTTGATTAATCTTCTGGAATTTTTTGAAGATGGGAAAATGGACAAGGGAGAGCCAGTGGATGTAGTGTACCCAGACTTTCAGAACACATTTGATAAGGTCCCACACCGGAGATTAGTGTAAAATTACGGCACATGGTATTGGGGGTAGAGTGCTGACATGGATAGAAAATTGGTTGGCAGAGTGGAAACAAAGAGTAGGGATTAACGGGACTCTTTCAGAATGGCAGGCAGTGACTAGTGGGGTACCGCAAGGCTCAGTGCTGGGACCACAGCTATTTACAATATACATCAATGATTTAGCTGGAGGGATTTAAAGTAACATTGTCAAATTTGCTGATGACACAAAGCTGGGTGGCAGTGTGAACTGTGAGGAGGATGCTATGAGAATGTAGGGTGACTTGGACAGGTTGGGTGAGTGGTCAGATGCATGGCAGATGCAGTTTAATGTGAGGTCACCGGGCTCTGCACCCTACCATCGCTGGAGCTGGAGGCCTCCTCAGACTGTCGTGAGCCCCACCACGGGGCGCGGACTTAACATCGGAGCTGATCCCTTGCCTGGAATCGCTCCAACCGCGGCCTGCGGACTTACCATCAAGGGCTCGCTGTCTCGGGTGAGGCCGAGTCGGGAGCTCCAACGCCGCAGAAGGTTCGACCAGCCCCGACACGAGGTTCAATCGCCCGGCGCGGGGGAGCTTGCAACCACCCGATGCAGGAGCTGAACGCCTCGACGTGGAGGGCCACGGGAGTCAAGCTCGTCCCGTCAACGGGGGCTCGAGGCCCCCCGACCTAGGAAGAACAAAAGGAAGGACTTGAACTTTATTTCACCTTCCGTCATAGTGAGGAATGTGTAGGAGTTACTGTGTGGATGTTCATGTTAAAATGTGTTTTTGTGTCTGTTGCTTTTAATTGTATGACTGACCTGGCAAATGAAATTCCTCGTATGTTGCAAAACATACTTGGCGAATAAATTCTGATTCTGATCTGGGGTACTTGTTCATCAGTCAACGAAAGGAGGTGTGCAGGTACAGCAGGCAGTGAAGAAAGCAAATGGCATGATGGCCTTCATAACAAGAGGAGTTGAATATAGAAGCAAAGAGGTCCTTCTGCAGTTATACAGGGCCTTAGTAAGACCACATCTGGAGTATTGTGTGCAGTTTTGGTCCCCTAATTTGAGGAAGGACATTCCTGCTATTGAGCGAGTGCAGCATAGGTTCACAAGATTAATTCCCGGGATGGCGGGGCTGTCATATGCTGAGAGAATGGAGCGGCTGGGCTTGTATACTCTGGAATTTAGAAGGATGAGAGGGGATCTTATTGAAACAGATAAGATTATTAAGGGTTTGGACACGCTAAAGGCCAGATGTTGGCGGAGTCCAGAACCAGGGGCCACAGTTTAAGCTAAGAGAAGCTAGGGGCGCTGGACTGCCAGCAGCCTCTGCCTGCAGCCCGTTTGTTTTTTCATCTTTTTTTTATTTTTAGTCAGTTTAAAGTTTGTTTTCGGGGGAAACTTTAACTTTTATGTGTGGGGGAGGGGGGCAGGGTAAGGGGGAAATTAACTCCCAGTCGATGCTAGCGGGGACGCGACTATTTCTCCGAGTCGCGTCCTCGTCCCCCACCTCGCGGCCTACCTTCTGGATTGGAGTGGCCTTTCCTGCCGGGAACCGGGAACCGGACCAGAGCTGCAACAGCTGCGGCGCTGGAGTCACCACGGAGAGGGCGATGCCTACCTGGGTCGCCGTTGGAGCTCCGGAGCGTTGGGCCGCTGCTCCAACATTGTGCCGCTGAGGACACCCCCCAGCCCCGATGTCGGACTTACATCACCCCAGGGAGCGGGCCTGAACATCGGGCCGCCCGTAGCGGCGACTGCAGGGGGCTCGGGGAGGGGAACATCAGGGGAAGAGACTGACTTTGGTGCCTTCCCTCACAGTAGGAAATTTTGACCCTGCTGTGGGGGGATGTTTTATGTTGAATTCTATCTACTCCATGTTGTGTTCTTTATTTTTACTGTATGGCTGTATGGTGATTTAATTTCGCTGTGCTAATCGGCACACGTGACAAATAAATGCATCTTATCATCTTATCTTATCTTAAGAATATGGGGTAAGGCATTTAGAATGGAGATGAGGAAACACCTTTTCACACAGAGAGATGTGAGTCTGTGGAATTCTCTGCCTCAGAGGGCTGTGGAGGCCGGTTCTCTGGATACTTTCAAGAGAGAGCTTGATAGGACTCTTAAAGATAGTGGAATCAGGAGATATGGGGAGAAGGCAGGAACGGGGTACTGATTGGGGATGATCAGCCATGATCACATTGAATGGCGGTGCTGGCTCGTAGGGCCACATGGCCTACTCCTGCACCAAAGGTCTATTGTCTACAGTCTATTGTCTATTAACTAGTTCTATCCTACACTAGGGACAATTTACAGAAGCCAATTAACCTATAAACCTGCACATCAGAGTGGGTGGAAACCAGAGCATCCGTAGAAAACCTATGTGGTCACAGGGAGAACGTACAAACTCTGTACAGGCAGCATCCATTGTCAGGATCTAACCTGGGTCTTTGGTGCTGTAAAGCAGCAACTCTACTGCTGTACCACTGTGCCACCGTCCGAAATAGGACAACAAATATTGAATAACCTTTCCTTTCCTTGATTTTTCCGCAAGTTAATTGAAAGTTTCCTTTCGGAAGATCTAGCTGTTTGGTAACAGTAATTGGGTATTTTAGAAGTACCAGAAATTGTGTTTTACTTATACAGAAGAGATGGTTAAAAACAGCCATGTGGAACAACAGTGCCTCATTACGACTACATATCTTATCTTATCAGGAGTAAGTCTCATGACTGCAATCAAGTTGACAGTTAAAAGGATGAATTGATAATGCCCGAGTTGTGGCATGCTAAGTTGATTTTACCATCTCACATGAAGACAATATGAGCATCATAACAATTGCCTCAGTGTGAGATCAGCAAATCTGGAATAACTCCAATGATGTGACATTTTCAAACTCCCCACTGACACCCAAAGAAATTGCCTGATTGAGCAAGTGTTCTTATTTCAATGGGCAATATCAGGCAGCTCTCTGATTACAAATTCAGATTAGAAATGATCAGAGACAGTCCCATGCAAGTATTGATCAGTTCCAAGGGCAACAAAGGAAGAAAGACTCAGAGAAGGTATGTTTGCTGTTTACCGTTTACAAGGGAAAAGTATGGTTAATTTCCATTGAAGAATACTTACCCCAATTGTTTTTTACGTGGGCACATCAGTCATTGAAAGCAAGCAGTCAAATGCATCAAGAGGTTCTGAAGAAATAGGTGTGTTGGGCTTCATTGCTAAAGGATATGAGTGCAGCAGCAAGGCATCTCTCTGCTCCCTGAGGACACAAAGCTGCTTCCAGGTGGCATATCATTGTTGCTTCAGAGCTTCAGCTCCACCTGTGTGGTAAAATCTACACCACTTGCTGGATTATTGTGACGGTGCATCGAAGACAAAACATAGAAACATAGAAATTAGGAGCATGAGTAGGCGATTCGGCCCTTCGAGCCAGCACCACCATTCAATTTGATTATGGCTGATCATCCAAAATCAGTACACCGTTCCATCTTTCTCCCATTGATTCCATTAGCCCTAAGAACTATATCTAACTCAAAAAGCTTCTTGTGGCCTCTGGTTGTATCTCCACAGACTGTAACAATAGGTGTGGTGAACCAATCTGTTCTCTCTTTCCTAAAGTTGAATTGCTAAACCAACCTGATCTCCCGGTGGCTCAGCACTTCAACTTCCCCCTCCTATTCCGAATCCGATCTTTCTGTCCTGGGCCTCCTCCTTGGCCAGAGTGAGTCCGACCGCAAATTGGAGGAGCAGCACCTCATATTTTGCTTGGGTAGTTTACACCCCAGCAGTATGAACATTGACTTCTCCAATTTCAGGTAGTCCTTGCTTTCTCCCTCTTTCCCCTCCCCTCCCCAGCTCTCAGACAGCCCACTGTCTCCGCCTCTTCCTTTCTTCTTCCCGCCCCCACTCTCCCCTCACATCAGTCTGAAGCAGGGTCTCGACCCAAAACGTCACCTATTCCTTCGCTCCATAGATGCTGCCTCACCCGCTGAGGTTCTCCAGCATTTTTATCTACCTTGGAAATATACCCATGTATTTGGTTTACTTTTTCCTAATGGTCTTCTTAACCAATCACTTAAATCACTTTTAGTGAGTGGTATAATGTAATTTATTCATATATCTCATTTAGATTGCACTTTCCAAATAATGTGACGTCCTTTATATTTTTGCCCAAAATTATCACCTCATCGTAAATTGAACAACTTCCTTCCAGGGTCTTCTAATAACAATGATAATGATGATAACAAAAGTTACTGGGAGCGTCCTTTAGAGGTTTTGTGGTTCAATTTAGTTGAGTCATTTATTTTCCTGTCTTTAAACTGTAAAAACGTCTCGGGCCACACTATTAATCTTTGAGTGACCTATTAATCTCTTTATAGGTGTTGAGTGACCTGTATATTTACAGCCTTTGCAGGATTATTTTTTGGCACGGTGGCGCAAAGGTAGAGTTGCTCCCTAATGCCCCTGTCGCACTTCGGTAACCTGAATGGAAACCTCTGGTGACCTTGCGCCCCACCCAAGGTTTCCATGAGGTTCCTAGAGGTTTTGGTCACTCTCCCTAATGGTCGAAAGTGGTTTGCGCGTGGTCGAGGCTTCTTCTATGTTCCTTCGATTATTTCAACAAAATCAAAACTGGCCTCGACTAAAAATAGATTGCCGTTTGGTCGAAGCCAGCGGAGTGGGGTCGCTATTTACTTACAGGCAGTCGAAGGCAATCTCCTTCGCTGACCGGCCATTTTGATTGGCTCATTAGAGTTTTCAGGATCGAGAAGATCCGCCGGAAGGTAAAATGCCCCCTAAACTTGATTAAACTTCTTAAAACTGACCCCCCCTCTTCTCCCCCCTCCCCCCTCCCCTCCCCCCTCCCCTCCCCCTCCCCCCAGATTAGATCCTAACTGGGCGCTGTCTGTACAGAGATTGTACGTTCTCCCTGTGACCGTATGGGTTTTCTCCAGGTGCTTCGGTTGCCTCCCACACTCCAAAGACTCCAGGTTTGTCGGTTAATTGGCTTGGGTAAAATTTTAAATAGTTCCTAGCGATACTGAGTTGGATGATCAGCCATGATCATATTGAATGGCGGTGCAGGCTCGAAGGGCCGAACGGCCTACTCCTGCACCTAATTTCTATGTTTCTAGTGTGTAGGATAGTGCTAGTGTACGGTGTGATCGCTGGTCAGCGTGGACTCGGTGGGCCGAAGGGCCAGTTTCCGTGCTGTATCTCTAGACTAAACTAAATTAGATTTTTTATTCATGCAGAGTTCCTCAATCCATCACATGTTCTCTTATGGTGAAACTAATGAGCCTGTCCCACTTAGGTGATTTTTCAGCAGACTGCAGGCGACTGTCAAGTTGCCGGCAGTCACCTGAAAAACCGGCAACTGGAATGGCGACTGTCAGAATGGAACACACACACACACACACACACACACACACACACACACACACACACACACACACACACACACACACACACACACACACACACACACACACACACACACACACACACCGCTTCCTTCGTCAGTCCGTTATGCAGGCGGGGAACAGGGCAAGCGGGGGAGCGCTGAGGGGGGAGGGGGAAGGGGGGGGGGGGGAGAGAGAGGAGAGAGGGGGTGCAGAGACAACTTTTAAGAAGTCAGAGATACATGACTGTGACATTTAACATTAGGTCGGTTATCCCTGGTTCTGAAAACTACTGCTTACCTTTTTTTTTCCCCAATGAGCCAATAAAATTCATCGGTCAGCACCAGCTACTACCTGTGAGAACCTCCTTCAATCTCTTGGCAACCCACTAGGACCTCCTGGCGACCTATCTACAGCTCGGGAATTCTCGCTATTCTCCATGGCGGCTTCATTCGAGTCGCCACTAGTTTTTCAACATGTTCCTGACGACCATAATGAGGCTACGACTACTTCCCAGAATGCGGGAACTCCTCACGACCATGAAGGCGACTCCCCAGCAACCAACCGCGAAAATGTGGTGACATATGGCGACTGCATAGTCTCCTGTAGTTGCCTAAAAAGTCGCCTAAGTGGGACAGGCCCATTCGGTGGCAATGTTTCTAAGAAAGTCATCCAAAATATGTTGCAGAACACAAAGTGCTGGAGGATCTCAACGATGAGATATTGCCTGACCTGCTGAGTTCCTCCAGCACTTTGTATTTTGTTCAAGATTGGAGCAGTGGCACGCTCTTTTGTATCCAATATATTTCCATTTTCTCTTTGTTTGAAAACTTAATGCGACAATGCTCTGCCTTCAGTAAGTTTGGTTAACTGATTGTTGAAACTGATAAGAAACCTTCCCCATTGTATAATGAGACCATGAAGTGAAGTTGATATTTCTTCTTTATTTCAGTAATGCCTTACAACAGTGCCCATCACTGTGTTGTGGAAGTAGAAAACTTCCTGTTTGTACTTGGAGGAGAAGACCAATGGAACCCAAATGGTAATTACAAACTGCATGGTTCTTCATACTTCACCTAAGAAATGTATCACCATTTTTTTTTGATAATAAGAATAATTAAAGCTGCATTTATCTAGCTGTTAATGTTAAATAAAATCAGAAAAACTGTCGTCTGTGAGAAAAATAGGGCAAATTTTGACAACATCAAGGTTTACTTACCTGCAGCCCATTAATTTATCTTAATATTATAATTTTTATTTTTATAACAAAATTTAAAGTGCTTGTGTATTCTTTCTCTCCATCTGACAGGACGAATAAAGTTCCCAGTTGTTGCAAATGCTCATGGAATCCATTGTTTGTTATCCTCACCAGTACTGCTTTACTTTGAAGTGCTGGTTTTAGGTTTATGGAAGACTATAAGAATACATACAGGGTAGGACAAATTGTATAAGAGGGATCTGCAGATGCTGGTTTACACCGAAGATAGACACAAAATGCTCTTTGTACCCTACCATATCTCTAGTTTCCTTCTCCCCTGATTCCAAGTCTGAAGAAAGGTCTTGACCCGAAACCTCACCGAAATTCTTCTCTCCAGAGATGCTGCCAGTCCTGCTGAGTAACTCCAGCATTTTGTGTCTATCTACAGGGTGGGACATTCAGCCCCTTGAGCTCGCTCTTCCAGTCAATAAGATGATACAGTTTTCCATAAGTCCACTTTCCTACTCTCCCCCCACACACCCTTGAATACTTTATTCATTTAAAGTATATCCTATTGAATTGATTGAAGGATACAACCTGGAACAGGCTTTAACTTTCCCAAAATTGTCTGATATCACCTTAGTGCAAGGGGCTGAGATGGGTTGGAATTTGTTAGATGCATCCAAGAATGTTCTTAATACTTAATGCTTATTGTAATGGGTAGAACAGTCTTTGCACTTATTACTGTGGCGTCTTGCTGGTTTAGTTTAGTGTATTATTATTATTGTCTTACGGGTTGAGATGTAATGATAAAATTAGTTTTGCCTGCTCCGCCCCCCCCCCCCCCCCCCCCCCCGTCCCATGGAGAGGAGTCTTACTCGTTTTGAGTGACCGCCGATGATTTGCGTGCTATCCAGACAAATCACACCATACATCAACCAAGCGATACACAAATAAAAGAGTAGAACGTATTCAGTGGATGATAGTGGATCTTCTTCGGGATACAGGTTGTCAAACTGAAAGTGACTGCCTAACCCCTACTTGCCGCACCCTGTTAATCAGGTAATACCCTATTCCTGCTCGCATGTTATTTCCAGCATCATGAGCTCTTATCCAAGGTAATTGTTTGGGTGGCACAATGTGAACGTGTATTGCATTGAATGGTTCTCTTCTATCCACTCTAGCCAATACTTCATCAAATTATGTATAGGAAGGAACTGCAGGTGCTGGTTTATACCGAAGATCAAGACGAAATGTTGGAGTAACTCAGCAGGAGAGGTAGCACCTCTGGAGAAAAGGAATGGTAACAAAATCTCCTTTTCTCCAGAGATGTTATGTGACCTACTGAGTTACTCCAGCATTTTGTGTATTTCCTCAAATTTGTTTGACAAGATTTGTGCTTTATGAAGCTGTTCTGCCATTACCTCCCAATTATTGATTCTAATATTTTTCCATTATGGGATTTAGGCTAACCAGGCAATAGTTACCCATTAGTTTGCTATTATTACCCACCCAAGTGAATAAGGATATCACATAGACAATTTTCTAAATCTCTCGAGAATTGAACAAAATTTGGAAGATGCAAACATCTTCCATTGCCTCTATTACTGTGGTGGCCATTTCTTACAGAAATCTAGGATGCGAACTGCAATGTCAAGGTGTTATAGTAGCCTGAAGCCCCATTAGCTTGCCTAATACAAATTCTCTAGTAATGTTGATGGTATTTGATTCATCCTAATATTGTGACATGGGGTGACATTGAAACAGGAGATGTGGAGTCGGTATGGATAGTACTAAGGAATTTTAAGGGTAAAAAACCCATAATGGGACTAATCTACAGGCCCCAAACAGTAGCCTGGACATAGGGCGCAAGTTGAATCAGGAGTTACAATTGGCATGTAGCAAAAGTAATGCTGTGGTTGTTATGAGAGATTTCAACATGCAGGTAGACTGGGAAAATCAGGTTGGTACTGTACCTCAATGAAGGGATTCAAAGTAACATTAGCAAATTTGCAGATGACACAAAGCTGGGTGGCAGTGTGAACTGTAAGGAGGATGCTATAAGAATGTAGGGCGACTTGGACAGGTTGGGGGAGTGGGCAGATGCATGGCAGATGAAGTTTAATGCAGATAAATGTGAGGTTATCCACTTTGGTAGCAAAAACAGGAAGGCAGATTACTATCTAAATGCATCAAGTTGGGAAAAGGGGAAGTACAACGGGATCTGGGGGTCCTTGTTCATCAGTCTATGAAAGTAAGCATGCAGGTACAGCAGGCAATGAAGAAGGTGAATGGCATGTTGGCCTTTATAACAAGAGGAGTTGAATATAGGAGGTCCTTCTGCAGTTGTAAAGAGCCCTAGTGAGACCACACCTGGAGTATTGTGTGCAATTTTGGTCCGCTAATTTGAGGAAGGACATTCTTGCTATTGAGGGAGTGCAGTGTAGGTTTACAAGGTTAATTCCCGGGATGGTGGGATTGTATAGATTGTTAAGGGTTTGGACACACTAGAGGCAGGAAACATGTTCCCGATGTTGGGGGAGTCCAAAATTGACTTTGACTTTAAGAATAAGGGGCAAGTCATTTAGAACGAAGACGAGGAAATGCTTTTTCTCACAGAGTTGTGAGTCTGGAATTCTCTGCCTCAGAGGGCGGTGGAGGCAGGTTCTCTGGATGCTTTCAAGAGAGAGATAGATAGGTTTCTTAAAAATAGCGGAGTCAGGGGATATGGGGAGAAGGCAGGAATGGGGTGCTGATTGGGGATAATCAGCCATGATCACATTAAATGGCAGTGCTAGCTCGAAGGACCAAATGGCCTACTCCTGCACCTATTGTTTATTGTTTTATTATTAAAATGGTCTCAACCTCGTATTTTCTATCATAAAGATAGATACAAAAGATATTTAACTGCCCTGCCACTGCCTTGTTGCCCATAATCATCCCCCCCCCAAAAGAAAAGACACAAATTGTTGGAGATAGGTCCCAACCTGATACATCACCTATTCATGTTCTCCAGAGATGCTGCCTGAGTTACTTCAGCACGTTGTGTCTTTTTTTGTAAACCAGCATCTGCAGTCCCTTTTGTCTATAATTTCCCCAGTTGTCTTTGTGTTGACTTTGACATCTCTCTTCCATTTATATGTCACTAGACTAAGTGAGGTCTCATGTTCACACAGGAGGGCTGGTCCCCCGACGCAATATTCCACCTCTCCACCAATTCCAATATTGGTGGCCAGTGAGGGGGCTTTCTGGAGCACTGGTATGGGTTCTTGGGGTAGCAGCTCAGTCTCTCAAGCCTGATGTGCCGGCAGCTCACTCACGTCTGGTGGGCTGGCAGTTGACTCATGGCTATTCCTTGAAATTCCATTTCAAGCCGGGTGCAAGGCCACCAAATTCAAATCCATTTTCCTACCATTTTAAGCAGGGTGCAAGGCCACCAAATTCAAGTGCAGTTTCTTACCACTTCAAGCAGGGTGCAAGGCCACTAAATTCAAGTGCAGTTTCCTACCACTTCAATCAGGGTGCAAGGCCACCGAATTCAAGTGCAGTTTCATACCACTTTCAGTAGGGTGCAAGGCCACCGAATTCAAGTGCAGTTTCCAACCACGTCAAGCAGGGTGCAAGGCCACGAAGTCCAAGTGCAGTTTCATACCATTTCAAGCGGGGTGCAAAGCCACCAAATTCAAATGCAGCTTCATACCATTTCATGCAGGGTGCAACGCCACCACATTCAAATGCAGTTTCATACCATTTCATGCAGGGTGCAAGGCCACCACGTTCAAGCAGGGTAAAACCACCATAAAACCACACAAAACACCAAACTCACAGTTCAGTAGACATTCAGTGTGTTCAGTAGTCATGTCCTCTACCTCCCCCATCATGCAAAGACTGAGACACACCCCCACTTGCAGGTTTTATAACCCCTCCCCTTCCCACCGGAAAAGGTGTGGCCTTCATGGCGTGATTGACAGGAGAGAGATTCCCAACATTCTTTAAACACTAATAACACCTTTATGTTTCATTGATGGGAAGAATCGTCTGCACCTGCTGAGCGGAGGGGGACTGAGTAAGATGGCCAAAAATCACAGCCGTAAGTGGTAGTGTTTTATCTAAAATCAATATACAGTGCAAACAGGAAGTTAGCCAAAGCACCCAAGCCACCATTTGCAGTGGTGCCTTTTAACTTCAAGCCAAAGCACCCAAGCCACCATTTGCAGTGGTGCCTTTTAACTTCAAGCCAAAGCACCCAAGCCAGCATTTGCAGTGGTGCCTTTTAATTTCAAGCCAAAGCACCCAAGCCACCATTTGCAGTAGTGCCCTTTCACTTCAGCCCAAAGCACCCAAGCCACCATTTGCAGTAGTGCCTTTTAACTTCAGCCCAAAGCACCCAAGCCATCATTTGCAGTAGTGCCTTTTAACTTCAAGCCAAAGCACCCAGGCCACCATTTGCAGTAGTGCCTTTTAACTTCAACCCGATTCCCCCCAAACAAACATTTGCAGGCAGTGCCTTTTTACTTCAAACCAACCATATTTTAATTTTCAAACCACATTAAGGAAACTCATAGTTCAGTAGACATATGTTCAGAGCTCTGAGAGACATGACCCTCTGGCTTGCCCCATCTTGTAGAGACTGAGTGAGGCACGCCACTTCCTGCTTTTATAGTCCCTCTCCCTCCCTCCAGCAGGGGCAGCAGAGAGAATGGGGAATTTTTTAAAAACATTAATATATCTGATTTTTCATCGATGGAAAAAATCCTCTGGTCCAGGAAGGTGAAGGGGGGCTCTGAGCAAGCTGGCCAAAAATGATGGCCATAGGTGGGGCGTTCTCTTGGAAATCACAGCACAGCGAGCCAAAAGTGGTCAAGATCAGACTTTTAGTAATATAAGATATGTTGTACACAATAACAAGCAGTAAACTTCACCTGAAATGTCACCCATTCCTTCTCTCCAGAGATGCTGCCTGTCCCGCTAAGTTATTCCAGCTTTTTGTGTCTAACCTGTTCACCGCCAATTTTTTTACGGTTGGCCAAGACCCGAGTGTACTCGGGGGTGGCACTGAACAGGTTAAAGCTCACAGGTGCTTTATATAAAAGTACTTGTGAATACTCAAGAACATTTACTTTGTGGGTTGAGATTTTCAAGCTATCTCTGGTCACAATACATCATGTCCTGAGAACTTGCTGAGTTAAAAGTCAAAAAAGTTTTAAACTTTTAGTATTTGGCCGCAGAGTTGCACAGCGGATGTGCAGAAGGTTGGTTGTCAATCATAAAAAGACACTAAGGTGAAATGGTTGCGCTGTCCTTGTGCTTGCCTGACAACAAAATACAACTTTAATCAATTGTGACTTAAGGAAAAAAAATCAGCATTGAATCACCTTCTCATTTAGAAAATAAAATCTTGTAGCCATAAATTAATTAGGAATGTAAAAAGGAGAGTGCATTTTCTTTTGCTATCTGTTTACATGTTCATAAAGCATTGTTAAAGCAATAAATAAGACGGTTCAGCTATCAAAATCCAGAAACATTCTGTCATGCTTGGGACTGAATATTTTTTTACCTTTTTACTACGATTCAAATCAATAGGTGTTTGCTTTTCATTTGATGTGGATGTAACAGAAAATATTATTCCACTTAAATGTCGACGAGAACTTTGGAAAATTATAATTTAGTTCTGGAACGTATTTAATTCTCTGATTTCTTTTTTTTTTGCACAGGGAAACATAGCACTAATTTTCTCAGCCGGTATGATCCTAGGTTTAACAGTTGGATACAACTTCCCCCTATGCAAGAAAGGTAAAACTTTATATTTAAATGTTTAATGCTTTAATACACCTAGATAAGTTTTGCAACATAAGTGGTAGAACTGAGAAATTGGATCCATTCATGTCTGTTGATTTTACATGAAATGCACATAAATCAATATAAACCAGAGTCAATCCCACTAGTGATCATTTCCAGTGGCATTGTGCTCATTCTGAAGTTGGACTGGGTACTTGAGAGTGGCACGGTGGCACAGCAGTAGAGTTGCTGTTACAGCGCCAGAGACCCGGATGTAGTCGTGACTACTGGTGCTGTCTGTATGGAGTTTGTACATTCTCCCCGTGACCTGCTTGGGCATTCTGTGGCAACTCCGGATTCCTCCAACACTCCAAACACGTACAGGTTTGTATGTTTATTGGCTTGGTAAAATTGTAAATTGTCCTCAGTGTGTGTAGGATAGTGTTAGTGTATGGGGATTGCAGGTCGGAATGGATTTGGTGGGCTGAAAGGCCAATTACCATGCTGTATTTCTAAACTAAACTAAACTAAACTTCCTTGTGCTGCTTTTATTTGAAAGTCTGACAGTATTCCTAAGATAGTCACTATTCACAGAATGCCCAATTCCTTGCTCATTGAGTTTGATTAGAGCCCAGCAGCGGGTAGTCACAGTGGAGCTATGGATGCATCACATAGTTTGTAGTGTTATGCAATTTAAAGAGACCTTCAGCCAACATTAAGCAGACTAAAAGGACACAACATCAGCAGGCCAGGCAGCATCCCGGGAGAGCATGGATAGGGGATGTTTTGGGTCGAGACCCTTCTTCTTGACCCAAAACCTCACCTATCCGTGTTCTCCAGGGATGGTGACATGACTCAACTGGCCTGCTGAGTTACTCCAGTACCATGTGACCATTTGTGTATTAACCAGCATCTGCTGTTCTTTGTTTCTACATTCAGCTGACCGAGCACTTTCAGAACTCACTGCAGTTTATTCAGACCCATTGCAAAGTCCTTAGAGAGTTTGCTCTAAATAACAGGGTGTATTTTCTCCAGCACTTAACTGCTGAGATCTTCTGCAGTAGGAGCATAAACAGGAGTAGGGGTAAGCCAACAGGTTCCTTCAAGCCTGCTCTGACATTCAATAAGATTGTGACTAATCCAATCTTTGTCTCAATACCACTTTCACACTCTTTCCCTGTATCCCTTTGCTCCTTTGTGGTGGAACCTGCACCATTAATGTATTCAACTCCTCTGCTCCACGCCAGTCGAGGATAGAGAATTCCAAAATAAAACATAAACTTCAGAAAACAAAATTCCTCATCATCATCTTAAATGGATGACCCCTAATTCCGAAGCTTTTCACTTTTATGGGTGGCATGGTGGAGAAGTTGTAGAGTTGCTGCCTTACAGTGCCAGAGACCCGGATTTGATCCTGACTATGGGTGCTGTCTGTATGGAGTTTATACGCTCTCCCCATGACTTGCGTGGGTTTTCTCCGGATGCTCCAGTTTCCTCCCACTTTCCAAATACGTACGGGTTTGTGGGTTAATTGGCTTCAGTAAAACTTGTAAATTGTGCCAAGTGTATAGGGTTCTGTAAATGTGCGGGGATCACTGGTCAGCACGGACTCGGTGGGCCAATTTGGCTTTTTCCGCGCTGCATCTAAATCCTAAACTCTTTGCACTTTAGGTCTGAATACTCCCACTAGAATTTGGAACAATTAACAGGAATAATACACAATCTAATTTCTTGCCATCGCTTTGCACTGAATTAATTTGGTGCAGTCACTCTCGTTAGGCAAAGACGTAAGTTTTTTCATTTTCGGAGTTCATATTCAGTTAACCATGGCTGTCTTATGAAATATAGTTCTTATTGAGAATTATAAGCTTCAGAGCTCCAAACACTTGTAGAATCACCCAGCAATGGCAGATGTAAATCCATCAGCAACTAATGCAAACAGCTGATAATCCTTTTGATGCAACCATTGAAGGCTCCTTCCTATTACTGAAGGCATGCTCCAATGTGTAAATTTAAGCTAAAGATTAAGCTAGAACATTGAGCAGTGCAGACATCACTAAACCATTGGAAAATGTTCGGTATTATGATCTATTTATGCCATGTACTTCTAGTGATGTTGCATAGCCTAATGCCTTTATCGCTGGTTGAACTCACAATATGAACAATGCTATGAAGTTGGTCCAAGGGTTCTTCACTTAGATATAGCACTATTGTTCAAGCTTTGATTCATATTTAGCTTTTCATTGTGTTAAGTAGATATTACACTTTGTTCTCTGACAGATTGGTGGCAAAGTATTTTGACAGCCATGTTTCGTAATAGACACATACAAGTATTGATGCTGAAATTAACAGCTCCGGAGAAGATTATTCAATTTGATTGTGTCTATGACAAGTCAATCCAAAACAATCTCTTTTCAGTACCTTTTCCCCTATAGCCCGATAACTTACTCCAATTCAATTATTTATCCAACTATTCTCTCAGTGTAAAACTCCCCTTATCCCAATAACACTCTTGATCAAGAAATTGATCTTGCTCATTCCTCTCACTTTCAATGGAAAACAGGCGAGTCTCCTTTCATGGTCCTGTTCCCTGTATCAAAGCCCTTCATAATTAAATTAGTCCTGATATGCCCAACTTTTTATTAAACTATGTTTTCCAACCACTTCCTAATTGATCTATTTTGTACAGTTTCTATATATTTCTTATCTTTGCTAAATATGAATACAGCTCTCCAGCTATGGGCACAGTAAAATTTTATGTAACTGTGTCGTTATTACCTTAATATTCTTGTCTCATATTCCACGTCCCTATTTATAAAATGTAAGATGTTTGGGAATTTTGTGGCTTCAATTACCTGCTTTTATCACTTCAAGAAATGACAGATTTCAACTCCTTGTTTTCTTTTTCATTGTGTCGTAGCGCCATACAGTATGGAAACAGGCACTTCAGCCCAATTTGCCTATTCTGACTATGATGACTCATCTAAGCCAGTCCAACCCGCCTGCGTTTTGCCCATATCCTTCTAAACCTTTCCTATCCATCTCCAAATGAATTCACATCCTTTCGCATTGTTCCATTAATAATATAATGATATTCTTTGTTTTGTTTTCATTGAAAATCTAATTGAACTCCTGTATTTTTTCAAAAGGCAACATCTCCCATTTATCCAAATTAAATTGCAAATTTATATACCATGCTATTCCACTAATATGTTCTTCTTCCCAAAACATCTAAATGCTCATCACTGTGTGTAAAATTCTGTATCCTTATAGTCTCGCTGGATTTCTAGTTTCCGTTCCCTTTAACCAAATTTTAATGATTTAGTGTTTCAGCACTACATACCAAGAATGAGAATATATCAAGACAAGACAAGACAAGAGACATTTATTGTCTCATGCACCAATTGGTACAGTGAAATTTGTGGTCACCATACAGCCATACAAATAAAAAAAAGAACACAGAACACGATAGTCTTTAACACAAACATCCCCACACAGCGGAATCAAAGTTTCCCACTGTGATGGAAGGCACCAAAGTTCAGTCATCTTCCTCTGTTGTTCTGTTCTTCACCCGTGGTCAGGGCCTCCCGAGCCCCCCGCTGTCGCCGCTACGGGTTGCCCGATGTTCAGGCCCTCTCGCCGGGATGATGGAACTCCGACGTCGGAAGGGGAGAACATTCTTAGCGGCTTGGACTTCCGAATCAGCCACTTCCAACTGGAGACCGCGGCTCCCGAAGTCCACAGGTCGAGCTGAGCGGAGATTCACGCTGGCGGCCCTGGGCAAAATCAAGAATTTGATACCTGGGCTATTTAGCAATATCCATTTACGGTCCCTCATTTTCTCTGTTCATCAATAGATTTCATATTCATTTCCTGCTATGTTTCTTCTTTAAAGTCCTAGCTTTCTCCAAACAAATTATAGGCACTTTACATAACGGACAATTTAAAATCCAATGTTGGGGGGAGTCTAAAACCAGGGGGCACAGTTTAAGAGTAATCCTCTATTCCCAATTCCTCCGTCTACACCGCCTCTGCCCCCAGGATGAGGTGTTCCAAACCAGACCATCGGAGATGACCTCATTCTTTAGGGAACGGGGGTTCCCCTCTTCTACTGCAGATGAGGCTCTCACCAGGGTCTCTTCTATACCCCGTAACTCTGCTCTCACTCCCCATTCCCCCACTCGTAACAAGGGGAGAGTCCTTCCACCCTACCAGCCGTCACGTACAACAATAAATCCTCTGACATTTTCTCACCTCCAACGGGATCCCACAACTAGCCACATCTTCCCATCTCCTCCCCTTTCGGCTTTCTGCAGAGACCGCTCCCTCTGTAACTCCCTGGTCAATTCGCCCCTTCCCACCCAAACTACCCCTTCTCCTGGCACTTTCCCTTGCAACCGCAGGAAATGCTACACTTGTCACTTTACCTCCCCCCTCCATCCAAGGACCCAAGCAGTCTTTCCAGGTGTGGCAGAGGTTCACCTGCACCTCCTCCAACCTAATCTATTTCATCCACTGTTCTAGGTGGCAGCTGCTCTGCATCAGTGAGACCAAGTGTAGGCTTGGCGATCACTTCGCCCAACACCTCCGCTCGGTTCGCAATAACCCAACCTGATCTCCCGGTGGCTCAGCACTTCAACTCCCCCTCCCATTCCGAATCTGACCTTTCTGTCCTGGGCCTCCTCCATGGCCAGAGTGAGGCCCACCATAAATTGGAGGAGCAGCACCTCATATTTTGCTTGGGTATTTACACCCCAGCAGTATGAACATTGACTTCTCCAATTTTAGATAGTCCCTGCTTTCTCCTTCTTTCTCCTCCCCTTCCCAGCTCTCCCACACCCACTGTCTCCACCTCTTCCTTTCTTCTTCCTGCCCCCCCACCCTACATCAGTCTAAAGAAGGGTCTCGACCCAAATCGTCGCCTATTTCCTTCGCTCCATAGATGCTGCCTCACCCGCTGAGTTTCTCCAGCATTTTTGTCTATCTTTGATTTTCCAGCATCGGCAGTTCCTTCTAAAACAAGAATAAGGGGTAAGTCATTTAGAACGTAGATGAGGAAAAGCTTTTTCACACAGATGGTTGTGAATCTATGGAATTCTCTGCCTCAGGCAGTGGAGGCCAATTCTCTGGATGCTTTCAAGACAGATTTAGATAGAGCTCTTAAAGATAGCGGTCAGGGGATATGGCGAGAAGGAAGGAATGGGGTAATGATTGTGGATGATCAGCCATGATCATATTGAATGGCGGTGCTGACTCAAAGGGCCGAATGGCCTACTCCTGCACCTATTGTCTACTGTCTATTGTCTATTGTTTATTAACATGCAGCAAAAATGTAAGTGTGTTGGTGGAAGATGGGTGAAAGGAACTGGCGGATTAGTTTGTGTAGAAAGGAATTGCAGATACTGGTTTACACCAAAGATAGACACAATGTGCTTGTGTAACTCAAAACCCAGCTACTCCAGCATTTTGTGTCTATCTTTGGCAGATTGGTTTGTGTTGCACTGATTTGCTTCTTTATTCCACTGCCTCAGTTCTCGGATATATTTTACAAAAACACATGTTCACTATTGTTTGATTATTAGGACTGGATGTTACAATCCCTAAGATTTCACTACAATTGCCCTTTGACTCCTACTTCCCTCAGGAGCCTTGCGGTGGAACTGGCTACAAAGCCCCTGCACCCCACCTCCACTGGACACACCCTTACCCTCCAACCTCTCTCCTCTGCCTCTGCTGCAAGGTTTGAATATCAAAGCTTTTTCCTTTTATAAGCCTCGTCCGCAGCCTCCTCCCATGGGGCCATCAGCTCAATGATGAAAACACGCCGACAGGAGTTGGACCAGAGAACAAGGTCTGGTTGCAGGTTGGTAACTGCGATTTCAACTGGGAACAAAAGCCTCTGGCCTTGGTCAACACGCATTTCCCAGTCCCTGGCTGCGTTCAGTGGGCATGAGTTGAGAGGCGAGGGGTTTGTCCTCCGTTTCTCTCCTTCCCGGATGAAGGATGGTATTTGTGGGAATGTTATCTGGGCATTGATAGGCATGGCGTCGGTGGTAATTCTCTTGCACTTGAGTTCAGCTGCCAAACACCTCAGCACCTGGTTGTGTCGCCAGGTGTATCTGCCTTGTGTTAGGCTGGTCTCACAAATGACCAGGATGTGCTTGAGGTTTGCTGGAACTGAACACAGGGGGCAGATTTAGGTTTGTGGGAGAGGGAAGAACATCATATGGACACGCCCTTACCCTCCAACCTCTCTCCTCTGCCTCTGCTGCTAGGTTTGAATATCAAAGCTTTTTCCTTTTAGTGGGCCTTGAAGACGCAGCCCACTCTTCAAGCATTCCCCTCCGACCACCCATCGTGATGCTCGAATGATGAGCTCCATTGCCATGGTGAAAACCAGAGGAGAAAGGGTACAGCCTGCCATTATCCCTACCTCAAGGTGCTGCCAGGCGATGGTGTTGTCCTGTGTTGTGACGCAGAACTGGAGGTCCTGGAAGTAAGCTTTTACCAGCTTTGTGATGACCTCCGGGACCTGGAAGAAGCTGCCCAGAGAGTCTCATGGGGCACCGAACGAAAGGCATTGGCTAGATCTAAGAAAACCACATTCAGATCTCTCTTTTCCTTCTTGGCATTTTGTATCTGGTGCCAGATGACGTTGCATGTTCCAGACATCCTGAGAAACCATGTACCCCTGCTTTCTGCACTGACGTGTCAATGAAGTTGTTGCTCTGCAAAAATGCTGAGAGTCTTTGGGCCATAACACTAAAGAAGATCTTTCCTTCCACGTTCAGAAGGCTGATCTGGCGGAATTGGCTAATGGTTGAAGAGTTCCTTTCTTTGGGAATTAAGATCCCTCCTGCCCTTCACCATGCCTTAGGTATGATTCCTTTTCATCATGCCACTTTCATTAACTTCCAAAGATATTTCAGGGCACCAGGGGTGTTCTTATAGAGTCTGTATGGAATGCCATTGGGCCCTGGGGCTGATGCTGTTCTTGCCCGTTTGACTGTGCTCTCCACCTCCTTCCATATAGGAGGCCTTATGTCTATCTGGTACTCAGGTGGGTGGATAGGTGGCATGTCATGTGGAATGGTGACTTGGTCATGCCTCAGGTTGTCAGAGTACGCCTTCTTCAGGTGCTCCTCCAGTTCCCTTACAGGTACTCTCGGGATCCTGTTCTTCTCCTTGACAAAGAGGCTTTTGACAAACTTATATGGATCTCTGTAGAAACTTGTCCTCGCCCGTTCGTTCTTCTTGTGTTGCTTTCTCAGGCATTCTGCTCTTCGCAGGATTGCCAGGCGCTGCTTTATTTCTGCCTGCAGTGCCGTGAGTCCTTTCCTTTCTGCCTCTGGGGCCTTCCTGCACTGTTTTCTCAGCTGCCTCCTTTCTTTCACCAGTCTTTTGATCTCCTGCTGCCTCCTGGACTTGTACTGGAGTGCTGGTTCCTTCTGTGTCCTCTGTTTCACGACCTTCACCCCAAATCTTTCTGCCCCATAGTTGTAAATGATGTCTCCCATCTTCTCCAGTTTTCTTTCTAGACATCCCTTCAATCCTTCCAGAAGATGGACGAGGTCAGTGTTAACGGTCTCCCACTCTTTCCTCTGGCAGGATTTAGGCCACAAGATTTGAGGCTTTTTCCCTTCCAATTTTCTTTCTACCGCTGACTGTGGCTGGTTGGGCTCTGCACTCGTGTCCGTTGGTACTGTACCTGGTTGAGCTTCGCCTGGGGTGCTGATACCCTGTGAACTGTGGTGGTTAACCTGCCACTGGGCTTTACTCGACTGATTTGGCCTACCTCTTAGAAAGTAGTGGTCACTGCGAGGCCCCACACCAAGCTCTCTCAGGCGCTTTTTCCTGCTCTAGTGGATCTTGAGACCCTTCTCTGATGTTAACTTTTCCCAGCCACAGATACAACTTCGTAACTTATGTTCTGCCGGTGCTGCTGCTTTGTCAATTGCTATGCTAGTAATACTCATAGTCGATTCCGTTCCTAGGTCTGTTGCCGTGTGGTCTGTGGACGAGTCATCTTCCGCCCCCGCTCTCGCAGACTCAAGGGGTATTCTTCGTTTTGTCTTTTTAGTAGCAATATGTGGGTGGATCCAAAACGCTGATTAGCGATGGACCTTGCTGGCATGAGGGGCTAGCCCATGCCAGCCCCGGTGTGGTCTATTCCCTCCGGTCAGCAGTCTCTCCAGGCCGTCACTAGGTCTTTCCCTGGTTGTCAGCTGCCCTTTCGCAGTGGTCACTGGTTTGATCCAGATGTTCAGATTGATTAGTAGGACTGGATGTTACAATCCCTAAGATTTCACTACAATTGACATTCTTGGGTATAACCACCAGGTGAATTTTGCTAACAATCAGACACATCTTCAGTTGTGTACCTCAACGTCACTGGGTGTTTCGGCCTTTTATCACAAGGCACCCTCAGTCGAGGCAGGCCCACCACAGGTTGATCAGACCTGGGTGTGTGTCTTATTGCTAGCTTCTAGATGGTCATGTGGCAGCCCAGACAGCATCTTTCCTCTTCAGCCACAGCCAGTGACTGCTCCGTTCGGCGGCATTGGCAAGTTATTTTATAAAAGAAACAAAGAATACACCAACCATTGAAAATCAGAATTGCAGTGGTCACTTTGATCAGTAGACCGCTACTTGTATCTGATGATTATTAACAACTTCCCTTTAAATGTAAGTTCTTGAATTGAAAATGTATATAAGGTCAAAAAACTGACAGATATGATCATATAATGTATCAGTAGGACACCAGTAGTTCAAGAAAATGCAATCTAACATTCATTGATTTGCACAAACAGATATCCACTCATGATGTAACATATTTACATTTATACCGCTATTGAATTTTAAGCAGCAATACATTATAGTATGTAATATTTGTACTTCAAACTACACCAAACTATTCAGTTAAATACTAAACATATTAAATATGCAGTGTATTCCCATATTCAGAGCAGTATTGCTTAATTTTATTTCCAACGATTCAGTGTTACAAAGCTAGTCTTTGTGATGGACAGGAAACTGATCTAACTCCTCATTGTCAGTCAACTAGTGTTGCACAATAGACATTGCTACGGCTGTCAGAGTGACACGTAGCAAATATCAACCTTGGACAGGAAACCTATATTCAAATGAAATGTGAGGAATTATCATTAGGACGGCTGCTAGTCAATAGTCAAATCTGTTTCAAATTCAGTAAATCACCAATTCTGAATCTTAAAAGATTTTAACAATATTTATATATAATAAAAAAATGATATAATGTAAACACACAGAAGGTCAGACATTTGTGTGAACAGAAAAATAAATACCGTTTCAAATCCGAGACTCTTTGTTAGAACTGCTAAACAAGTTAGTATTTAGTTGCAGAGAAGGAGGGAAAGTTGTGAATAATAAGATTTTCTCTAATTGCTTGAGACCAAGTGAGTTAATGTGGTATTTAGCAGAGGTTAAAGCCAGGTCATTCATCTTTGCCTGTATTACGTGTTGCTAATAACAGGTGTACGTGACATGCCCAGCAGGCCAAGATAGACTGATGGAGAAAGAAAAGCGGTACTAACATTACACGTGGATGACTGGCAGAAACAGCCAGTTTTGATTGCTCACAAATACGTTAAAGCATCCGGTTAACGTTTGCTACGTTCCAAAATTATCATTAGAAGTTGCAATGTTATCTTCACATAATGTTGGGTGCTACTCACATAGCACAATCCTTGCACCCTGTTTCCAGAGAATATTCATTTAAAACCTGGCAATTTCGTGTCACCAAAAGGAGTTAATGGTGTAAAGGATCTAAAAACTATTTAACGGGTTACTCAGAATCCACCGGATCATATGAAAGGACATTCTTCATTCAGCACAGAAACAAGCCATCTATTCTATGTCGACTCAAAAGCCTCCTCCGTTCTTTATCTAATCCTGTGAATATGTTCTTTAATGTCTTTTACACTCACGGACATATCTAGTTTACTCTTAAACATATACATTCAATACACCTCAGTTCGCATACCGTCCAAACAGATCCACGGATGATGCGGTCTCCCAGGTATGTGAGGATGCTGTTCATTGACTTCAGTTCAGCCTTCAACACGATAGTCCTCACCAGACTTGCTGAGAAGCTGCTGGAATTGGGGTGCCTGGGTCCTCGACTTTCTCACCGCCAGGCCCCATGTAATCAAGATGGGAGGAAATACATCGAAGTCCCTCACCCTGAGCACAGGATTGCGTCCTCGGCCCCCTACTGTACTCCCTGTACACACATGACTGTGTGGCTAGGTTCAGCTCCAACTCTATAATCAAGTTTGCTGATGACACGGAGGTGGTGGGCCTGATCTGCGATAACGATGAGAAGGCCGACTGGGAGGAGGTGGCTGATCTGGCACTCTGGTGTCAGGACAACAGCCTCTTCTTGAATGTCAAAAAAACTAAGGAGCTGATCGTGGACTTTAGGAGGAGACATCATCCAAGGACGTACACACCACTGAAGATAAATGGGGATACTGTGGATAAGGTGAGCTGCTTTAAATATCTGGGAGTCCACATCTCAGAGGATCTGACATGGACATCACACGCTGCCGCACTGGTGAGTAAGGCAAGGCAGCACCGTTACCACCTCAGGCAATTGTGGTGTCTCTGAGGATCCTCCAGTGCTTCTACTCAGCGGCTGTGGAAAGCATCTTGTCCGGAAACATTACAATATGGTTTGGAAACTGCTCTGCCCAGGACAAGAAGGTTCTGCATTACACTCGCCCCCCTGCAGGAACTATACATCAGAAGGTGCAAATCCAGAGCCAACAAGATCATCGGCGACCCCTTCCACCCCAGCAACAGACTGTTCCAGCTGCTACAGTCAGGCAAACGCCTCCGTTGCCATGCTGTGAAAACAGAGAGGATGAGAAGGAGGTTCTTCCGAGAGGCCATTAGGACTGTAAACTCCTATCTCACCAGGGACTAACTTACTGTACCAATTTACTGTTGTGTGGTGTCTTTTTTAAATTGCTGCTTTTTTCTTTTTTTTCATTGCCAATTTTCATTTCACTGCACATCTCATATGTGATGAATAAATTTGACTTGATTTGACTTAATTATATTAGCACACTCCATCTCCTGTTACTTGTTCATAAAATGGGGTTGGATGTCACAATTTTTAAGGGGGGGGGGGGTAACTCCTGGGCAGTGCAAGTGGCTGGCTATTTTAAGAGCTGATTTCCGATGCATAGTGTCCTAGTGTATATTTTGGAATATGAGCAATTTTGGTTACCGCCTGCACTGCACATGTGCCAAGCCACTTTGCTGCAACATAGTAGAAGTCCATTGTTGTTAACTAAATCAAGTGCACTGTAGAAAATATTCTGACTGGTTGCATCATGGCCTGGTATGGCAATTGCAATGCACCGGGTGCCAGAGGTTGCAGAAAGTAATGCATTCATCCCAAACCATCAGGTGTGATGCTCTTCCTCCCCATTGAAAACATCTTTGTGAGATACTGCCTCAAGAAGGCACCATCAACATTTCCCATCAACTGGGCTGTGCCCCCCATCTTGCTATTACCATCAACAGAAGCTATGAAAACCTGAACCACCGGGTTCAGAAGCAGCTACTTTCCTGCAGTCATCAGGTCTTTGAACTGACCCGCGCAACCTTAATGTGTAGGAAAGAACTGCAGATGCTGGTTTAAATCAAAGGTATTCAGTCTGATTCAGTCTGCAGAAGGGTCTCGACCCGAAACGTCACCAATTCCTTCTCTCCAGAGATGCTGCCCATCCCTCCGAGTTATTCCAGCATTTTGTGTCGACCCACACAACCATAACCCTGACTCAGAAACAGAATACCAGGACCACTACCAAGGTGGTAGTGCACTACCAAGGACTTATTTTCCTAATTGTGCTTTGCACTAATGTATTTGTTTTTCTTCTTTTACTATCATGCAGAATTAATGTGTAATTTATGTATGATTTATGTTTTTGTCAGTTGTCTGAGCCTATGTGCCTGCATTGCCGCTCCAAGCAAGGCTTTCATTGTACCATTACCTCACCGTGCTTATGCATATAACAATAAACTGAACTTGACAAAAATGGCAAATATCAAGGTATTTTTGTGCAGCTCAGAGTACAAATGCCTCTCTTATCTCACAAACATAACATAAAACATTGACTTCTTTTGTTTCTTCACTTGATGTTCTTCTGATCTGAATTCTTGCAGCATTGAAGTAATTCTGCTTATGTGAAATCTGCTTATGTGGTCTTCAGTGGAATGATCCTTTTAAGAACCCATAAAGGACAGCTAACTGGCGCACTCTTCTGGCCTTCCGACTGAACTATCAATGTGCAGCCTTGCCAATGAGCAGTATGTGGAATTCACAGCCAAGTCTGCAAATATGCGATGTAAAGTTTAAAATAAATCTCTTTTAACGTTTGAACGAACTATTTAATAATCTAACATCTTATCTTGTTGCAGGCGAGCCAGTTTCTACGCCTGTCTTCTGGATAAACATTTATATGTAATCGGTGGAAGGAATGAGAGTGGTTATTTGTCAAGCGTCGAATGCTACAATCTGGAAACCAACGAGTGGTGTTACCTGTCCTCCTTGCCACAGCCTCTGGCAGCTCATGCTGGTGCCGTGCACAATGGAAAGATTTACATATCAGGTAACTTCGTAGTATATCTAATTTTCCCTTAAACATTTAAATTCAGTGCACTTACAGGAACAGTTGCAATTTGGTTCATCTTCACGTGCACTGAGGTACAGTGATAAGCTGTTGATGTGTGCTAACCAGTCAGCAGAAAGACAACACATAATTACAATCGAGCCGTTTATAGTGTATAGATACATGATAAGGGAATAAGGGAATATAGTGTAAGGTAACGCCAGAAAGGTACGATCAAGGATAGTCCGAGGGTCACCCAAGAGTTAGATAGTAGTTATGGTGTGTAGTTTCAGGGAAAAAAAGATTTTCCAGACATGCCTGTTTAACAATTCTAGCCACAGGTATGGGAGACAGCACTGCTCTCTGGTTGTGATACAATGATTCAGTTGCCTCAGTTATTTACATTAGTACACTCCATCTCCTGTTACTTGCTCAGAAAATGTGGCTGGCTGTAACTACGATTATCAATAAAGTTAATGAGTTTCCTTCCGATTCATATTTAAATGAAGAAATTATGCAAGAGCGGGGCGGCACGGTGGCGCAGCAGTATAGTTGCTGCCTTACAGCACCAGAAGCCCGGGTTGAATCCTGACTCCAGGTGCTGTCTGTTCGGTGTACGTTTGTGACCACGTGGGTTTTCTCCGGGAGCTCCTGTTTCCTCCCATACTCCAAAGACTTATACGTTTGTAGGTTAATTGGCTTGGTAAAATTGTAAATTCTCCCTAGTGTGTGTAGGATAGTGTGAGAGTGCGAGGATCAATGGTCTGTGCGGATGCAGTGGGCCGAAGGGCCTGTTTACATGCTGTATTTCTAAACTAAACTAACCTAAAACTAAACAGTGATTGGTCCTATTTTATTGTTTTTAATATTTTCTCATATTGGTTTAATCTAACTTAATCTGTTTAAAAGATGGTTTCAAGTTTCACACAGTATGGCTTTACACTTTTAAAGCTTGTCTATTTTATATTTATGTTCTCTTTTCTTCCATGCAATCCTATCCATTATTTAATTTTAATTTTTTCCTAGAAAGACAATTCTAATTCTACTTTTCTACTATAAAAGATGAGAAAGTAATTAAATTGAACTTTTTCCTGCAACCTTTTCCTGGTAGCTCAGCTGAAATGGGAACTCGATATAAGGAATAACAATGGTCTAGAGAATTCCTGACATCAATCTCTAATCCAGCCACCTGTGGCTAGAATTGTTAAACAGGAAAATCTTTTTTTCCCCAAAAACCAGACACCGTGTGACAATCATTCCTGTACAGAAATAAGCCTGAGTGAGAAATCAAACTTCAATTACTAGTGGAAATGAGAAGAGTTTCTTCATGTCCTTAAGTCCATAAGTTCTAGGAGTAGAATTAGGCTATTCGGCCCATCAGGTCTACACTACCAATCAATCAATCGTAGTTTATCTATCTTTCCCTCTCAACCCCATTCTCCTGCCATCTCCTCATAACCCTTTAGGACCGAGATGAGAAGGAATTTTTTCACACAGAGAGTGGTGGGTCTCTGGAACTCTCTGCCACAGAGGGTAGTTGAGGCCAGTTCATTGGGTATATTTAAGAGGGAGTTAGATGTGGCCCTTGTGGCTAAGGGGATTAGAGGGTATGGAGAGAAGGCAGGTACGGGATACTGAGTTGGATGATCAGCCATGATCATATTGAATGGCGGTGCAGGCTCGAAGGGCCGAATGGCCTATTCCTGCACCTAATTTCTATGTTTCTATGTTTCTAACCCCTGATACCCTTACTAATTAAGAATCTGTCAATCTTTGCCTTAAAAATATCCATTAACTTGGCTTCCACCATCCTCCATCAGTGAAAATATATAATGAATAATAAAAACAGCAAGACTGGAAATCTGAAATGTAAGTAGAAAGTGCTGGTAACACACAGCACAATTATTCAGATGAGAGGTCATCAGCCTGAAATATTAACTCTGTTTCTCTTTACACAGATGCTGCCTGAGCTCTTCCTTACATTTTCTGTTTTTATTGCATATATGAGTTTGACATAACATTGTAAACGCAAGGATTTCTTCTGCTGTTGTGCTGCGACAGTGATCGTACTGCATTGTTCCTCATTAACAGAGGGCAGGCTCTTCTGGCAGATTTCTTGTGAAGCATGAAGACAAATGATATGGCAACATTGGAGACAGAGTTCCTGACTAGTAATCCAGATGCCTGCATTTATAGGAACATATTCAAATCCCATCATGGCATAATTTAAACCTATGAACACTTTGGTTTCTTCCCACATCGTCAATATGTGTGGGTTTGTAGGTTAACTGGCCCCTGTAAATTGCCCCAAGTGCACAAGGAGTAGATGAAAAAGTGGGATAACAGAACTAATGTGAATGGGTGATCAATGGTAGTTTAGTTTAGTTCAGTTTAGAGCTATAGAGCAGAAATATACCCATCAGCCCACCGAGTCCACGCCTACCAGCAATCCCCGTACACTAACACTATCCTACACACATTAAGGACAAGTTCAGAATTTTACCAAGCCAATTAACCTATAAACCTGTACGCCTTTGGAGTGTGGAAGGAAACTGGAGCACCCAGAGAAAACCCAAGCAGGTCACAGGGAGAATGTACAAACTCCGTACAGATTGCACCCGTAGTCAGGATCAAACCAATGTCTCTGGCATTGTAATGCAGCAACTCGACCGCTATGCCACCGTGCTGGTAGGCGTGGACCTTGTGAACCGATGGACCTGTATCCATGCTGTTTCTCTAAACTAAACTAAATTAAACTGAAATATCCTCAAAATCTCAACCACATACCCAAATTTATATCCTCTAAATTGATCTATCTCAGATATGAGGATTTTTTTAATGCATTCTACCCTATTCTTCAAATCAAATCAAATACGTTTATTTGTCATTGCACATCAACTGTCCAACGAAATTTCATGTGCATCCCCTTCAATGGTAAACAATAAAAGACACAGGATAAAAAGATTAAAGAAGAACAAAACACAATAACACAAACAACCATTTACTCTCACATTTACATTTACTACATGATCAATGCATAAAATAAGTAATAGATAATAAAACAAAATGCACATTATATTGCACCTTCTAGCAGACAAATTTTTATATGCACCTCGAATTGTGTAGTGTTGCCCGTAGTGTTATCTGTTTGAATTAAGTTCTCTAATGGCACGTGGGTAGAAACTGTTAGTTAGTCTGCAAGTGCGGGCCTTCAAAGACCCGTATCGCCTCCCAGAGGGCAGCAGAGTGAAAAGGTGGTTGGCAGGGTGGGATGAGTCCTGTGTGATGTTTGTCGCCCGGTATAAACATCGGGCCTTGTAAATGTCTTCTAGGGAGGGTAGTTGAGCGTTTGTGATGCTCTGTGCTGTTTTAATAACCCTCTGTAGTGCCTTCCTTCCAGCACAGTGCAGCTAGCAAACCGCACCAGTATGCCATAGGAGATGATGCTTTCCACGGTGACCCGGGAGAAGGACAGCAGCAGCTGCTGTGAGACGTTTGCTCTCCGCAGAGTCCTCAGGAAATATAGCCACTGCTGTGACTTCTTTACGAGAGTGATGGTGTTCACTGTCCATGTAAGGTCCTGGGAGATGTATGTGCCCAGAAACTTAAAGTCAGTAACTCTCTCCACCATGTCTCCTTTGATGTAAAGAGGAGCAGGTTCTTCTCTCCTCCTCCTGAAGTCAATAACTTACTCCTTCATAATCTTATTTACCCCTATCATGCATCTCCACTCCAGGTAAAACAGACCTAGATTACATGGTACCATGACAAAATTCAACTGGAGGTGGGGTTCGGAGAGGGTGGTCAGGGAGCAGATTGGACTGGGCTGGGAGATGGTTGGTGGTGATGAGGTGATCAGGGAGTGAGACAGAGGGGGACCTAGAAAAACATTAAGAGAAGTAGGTCTCAAAATTATTGATGAAATTAATTCACATAGGAGGTGTGAGGAGGACTCAAAAGAACTGCAGAGAACATCAGAGTTAGATTGGAGACACATGGAACTGCAGATGCTAGTTAACAAAAAGGACACAAAGTGCTAAAGTAACTCAGTGGGTCATGTAGCATCTTTGGAGAACATAGATAGACAACGTTTTGGGTCAGGTCTGAAGAAGGGTCCTGACCCGATATGTCACCTATCCATGTTCTCCACAGATGCTGGTGACCTGCTGAGTTACTCCAGCACTTGGTCTATCAGAGTCAGATTAATGGGGTAGAAATAATGGAATGCTAGTGTCTGCAATCTCTGAGGATCACCACATTCAGTAACATTCTTTTAACTTTCCTCCTTACTTACCATATCTGCTTACTAGATTTTTGTGAATCATGCACGAGAATAGCCAGATTTACTACAGAGCTCTGCATTCTCTTAGATAATATGCAATTTTATTTTTTTTCATGCCAAATGAACCAATTCACATTTTTCTACAGTGCGCTCCATTTGTGAGATCTTTGTGCACTCACTCAACCTATCTAATATCACTTATAGCTTCCCTATGTCCTCTTTACAAATTGCTTTCCAATCTGACCTTTGTCATCAGTAAATTTAGTAACCATACCTTCAGTGCGTTTATTCAAGGCACCTATCTCAGATCCCGATTTATTGACTGTGACTCCACCTTCATCAAAATAATTCCAACCAAACTCTCCTCCAAACTCCTTGACATAGGACGCAGCATCCTCATCTGAAACTGAAATCTTGACTTCCAGATCCATAGAATGCAATCAGCAAGGATATATGACAAAACTTCCTCCATGATAATTCTTAACACCGGTTCCCTGCAAGGCTGCATTCTCAGCCCATTACTTCCTTTGCACTCATGGCTCTGCAGCCAATTCTGTTCCAACTCCAATTATTGGTTTGCAAATGACACCATTGTGGTAGGCCAGATTTCGAACAATGAGGAGACAGAGTACGAGAAAGTGACAGATAGCTATTTATCAACAAAATGAAGGAGTTGGTCAACGACTTCAGAAAACAGGGTGGTGTACACACCTCAATCTGAACCAATGGTTGCTGATTGGAGATGGTAGAGAGTTTCAAGTTCTTAATTCTAAATATCATCAATAATTTGTCCTGGTCCATCCATGTTTATGTTACAGCCAAGAAAGATGGAGGTTAAAGAAATTCAGTATGTCTTCAATGACTTACCAATATCTACAGATGCACCAGAGAAATCATTTTATCCAAATGCATTATGGCTCTTTATGGCTACTCCTCTGACCAAGTGCAAGAAATTGCAGAATTGTCAATGCAGCCCAGTCTGTGGCATAAACTAGCCTCCCCACATCAACTCCGTCTGTACCTCATTCTTCTTGGGAAAGCCATCAATATAAACATGTTCTCTTCTCCAATCTGGCAGAAGATACAAAAGCTTGAAAGCACCGATCACCAGATTCAAGAATAACTTATGCCTTCATCTAAGGATGAATTTCTGATTTTGCAATCTACCTCGTTATGACCATTGCATTTTTCTTACTTGCACTTTCTCTGTAGTTGTGACATTATATTCTTCACTCTGTTTATTTTATCACTTGAACTTCCTGATGTACTCGTGTATGGTATGATGTGCCCGGATAGCATGCAAACCAAAAATGTTCACATGTATGCAATAACAAACCAATACCAATATAATTTATATAAAGCATAACAAGTTGAGGCCCCAGTACCAGCCACTCTGATATACTGCTCATTATATCTTGCCAATCAGAAAAATACCCGTTTAGTTTAGATTAGTTTATTGTCAAATGTACCAAGTTACAGTGAAAAATTTTGTTGTTGCATGGTATCCAGCCAGTGGAAAGACTATACGTGATTACAATCGAGCAGTCTACAGTGTACAGATACAGGATAAAGGTAACAATGTAGAATGCAAGATAAAGTCCAGTAAAGTCTGATTAATGATAGTCCGAGGATCTCCAATGAGATGTGAATTCAGGACTGCTCTTCAGTTGTTGATAGGTTGGTTCAGTTGCCTGATGACAGCTGGAACAAACCTGTCCCTGAATCTGGAAGTATGCTTTTTCACACTTCTGTACTTATTGCATGCTGGGAGAGGGAAGAAGAGGGAATGACTGGAGTGAAATTTGTCCTTGATTATGCTGGTGTTATACCTCCTCTCATTTACACCTCCACTTAATTTTCTGTTAATCAGTTAAACTTCCATCCATGCCAATATGTTACCTTCTCCACCATTAGCTTTGAATTTCCAAAATAATATTTTACGAAGCATCTTATCAAATGTCTTTGAGAAAAGTATGCTCAGAGCATCAACCACTCCCTTTATCCACTACATTTATTATTTCTTCAATGAATTCCAATAAATTAGTCATTTTTGATTTTCCTTTCAAAGTCAGTCAAAGTCAACTTTATTCATCACATGCACCCGAAGGTGCAGTGAAATGAATTTGCCATGCAGCGATACACTTAAAAGAAGAACACATAATACACAATAGAATTTAACACAAACATCTACCACAGCATTCTTCACTGTGGTGGAAGGCAACAAATTTCAGTCAGTCCTCCTCCCCCATTCATCCGTGGTCAGGGCCATAAAACGTCCGTAGTTGCCGCTACGGACGGCCGGATGTACAAGCCCTCTCGTCGGGATGAACAAAACGTTGGCGTCGGGATGGTCGAACACACTCCACAGCCTGGAGCGCCCGAATCGGCCACATTCCTACCGGAGACCGGGGCCTCAGGATGTCACTGGCTGCAGGCTGGCGGCTGGAGCCCCCCTCCGGCGATCCCCAGCAAGGGATCCCAGGCTCCGGATGGTAAGTCCACGCCATGCCCGTGGTTAGAAGCTCCGCAGACCACAGCCCCATGATGTCAAAGCCACCAGGCCAGCGATCGGAGCACTCCCTTCTGGCAACCCCCGGCAAGGGCCCGTTCCGCTCTGCGATGGAAAAGTCCACGCTGCACCCGCCCCCAAAGCTCCGGGCCCACCACTGGGAAAGGCTGCTCCAATCCAAGCTGTTAGGCCCACGAAGGAGGCGGAGAAGCAACATGAAAAAATCGCCTCTCCATCGAGGAAGTGACTGAAAAGAACGGTTTCCCCTTTCTCACCCCCACCACCCCCCACACAAGACATACCGAGAGACACTGAAACAAATATTTGGGCACACTAAAAAAAAAAAAAAAGATTGAAATAACGAACACACTGCTGGCAGGGCAGCCAACTCGCAGCTCCCCCAACCGACCGATTAGCTTTATTTGACTTTTGAAAGTGCTCTGTTGTAATATTTTTAATAATTGTTTTTTTAACATTTTCTCAAACTTGCCTTAAGGAGGAGAAATGCACCTGGAAGATTTTCTGTTACTGACTCCCAGCCAATTGTTCAGATGGAGACTGGATCTTTGGATAAACCAAAAACTTAACGAATAGTGAAAGACCTGGATACTTACCGAATAGTGAAAGCCCTGGATAGAGTGAATGTGGAGAGGATGTTTTCACTAATGGGCGAGTCCAAGACCAGATGCCATTGCTTCAGAATACAAGGACACACTGTTAGAAAGGAGATGAGGAGGACTTTCTTTAGCTAGAGGGTGGTGAATCTGTGGAATGCATTGCCACAGAAGGCCATGGAGGCCAAGTCAATAGATATTTTTAAGGTGGAGATTGACAGATTCTTGATTAGTAAGGATGTCAGGGGTTGTGGGGAGAAGGTAGGAGAATGGGGAATGATGGATCAGCTATGATTGAATGGCAGAGTAGACTTGATGGGCCAAATGGCCTAATTCTGCTCCTAGAACTTATGAAAAGCAAGTTGTAGCCGTCTGGTTAATATCCCAAATCATTTCAAGTGTACTATAAAACAAAACTTGGGGTCAAACATCAAGAGATGTTGGAGCTTATGGGCAAAAACTGAGTCAAAGAAGTATGTTTCAAGGATCATCTTATCGGAAATGAAGCCAAAAGCGCGGAAGCTTTGAAAGGTTCTCCAGAGCTTTGAGCGTTAATAGCTGAAGTTATAGCCTACATTGGTGGACCAGTTCAAATTTGGGGTTCATAGATTTGTGGATAATGAGATATAGATTTATTCTGCGGCTACCCACTTGAATGCATTTTATGAGAGAGTGCTGTTGGAAAGAGGCGAGATTCCTCAGTGTCAGCAGGGAGGGAAAATCAGAGTTCTTCTCATCTACCAAAACTTACTTTACTTTTCTTTACTTTACCATGGCGAATTGCATTCCCTATTGCCTGGGCAACAGTAAATGAGTAATACAAACCTGGCATGGCAAAAAAACACAAAGATCGTGTAATCATACATTTGCAAAAGTGCAGCAGGAGGCCTTCAGCTGGCATTTTGTGAACACAACCCAGTCGGATGAATTCCCTGGCCCTTTTCCCTGTAGCCTTGCAATTGATTTTGTTTCCAGTGTTGAGTTGAAAAAAAAGGAATAAACAGAAATAGGAAATCAAACCAAAATTCTGCAATTATAGAGCCTTTCAGGAACATTCATTAAAATAAAAATATATGTTTTTGAATGACTTAAAAAAATAAATGGTGGCATATATTCAATTAAAACATTAAATGCAATCAACCCATTGCGAATGTGCCAAAAATGAACTGGTTCACACCTTGGGTTCTCCTATTTAAGAAGGAACTGCAGATGCTGGAAAATCGAAGGTACACCAAAATGCTGGAGAAACTCAGCGGGTGCAGCAGCGCTCCATAGATGAGTTTCTCCAGCATTTTTGTGTACCTTAGGTTCTCCTACCTTTTGTCTAGTTGAACAATGCAAAGTTTTTATTTGGTATTTCAGCCATGCCTTCTGCTTCTATTCCATTACTCTAGAAACATGAATATATGACTTGGAGATCCACTTTTATAGAGCCACAGTGTGGAAACTGGCCCTTCGGCCCAACTCACCCACACCGGCCAACAATGTCCCAGCTACACTAGTCACACTTGCCTGCGCTTGGTCCATATCCCTCCAAACCTGTCCTAACAAATGTACCTGTCTAACTGTTTCTTAAACGATGGATAGTCCTAGCATCAACTACCTCCCCTGGCAGCTTGTTCCATACACCCTCCACCCCTTGTGTGAAAAAGACTCTGTGCATCTACCCGATCTATTCCTCTCATGATTTTGTATACCTCTATAGATCTCCCCTTTATGTTACCCTTTAACTCCTGACAAAACATTAGAACTCTGTATGGCTTGAGACATTTTAGATCAAGTGAATGGTGCCTTATGATAATTGGCGATGAGGTCCACCAACAAGGGTGAAGCCAACAAGTGAAGTTTTTAATTCAAATGGTACCCGAAGGATAACAAACATTGGTACTTTTTGCAATTTTCTGTTTGGTCTGCTCTAACAGTTGTTGTAGTGAAGTGGGCATCGTTGTTAAATGGGCCGAATGGCCTAATTCTGATCCTATCAACTATGAACCTTTGAATAATGATCTGTGGTGATTATAGGCTAACAATCAACAAAGAAGCCACTGATTAATGGTTAGGCCCAAGTGGATGCATGGGGTAATATTCACAATCCTTGAAATGTCACACTGGCAGGAGTGAAATGAGAGCGCGGTCAGTGGTGTGGATCCTTGATGATGTGGGCTGCCTTTTTGACACAGCACCTCATGCAGATCCTCCCTTCGAAGGTCGAGAGGACATTCCTTCATCCATTTGTAGAACAAGAGTGTTGGATATATCTGGCCGGACCAATTTAACATGTATGAAGATCTTCTTTGTACTCTTCAAAAACTGCAAGACTGTTCCTGCCACCTTAAAGCACTGACCTGGTTGATCAGCCATGATCATATTGAATGGCAGTTCCGGCTCGAAGGGCCGAATGGCTTACTCCTGCACCTAATTTCTATGTTTCTATGTTAGGATCTTGACACAAATTTTTAATCCAAAGACAACATGAAAGAGGAGATGAAAACAACCTCCCAAGAGGGGATCAGCGGCTTTTCAATTCACAGCTTCTTGTTCATGATAATCCAGTGACATTGTTCCTGCCATCCAGTGATATGTAAACCTTTCTGCATCAGCATTAGGCTGAATGGAGAATAGAGATGAGTGATCACTTTGAAGGCCATCAATTCCAGATCATTATATACTGAACTTATTTTCACATTTGATTTATCCACTGCTCTTTTTGTTACCAATGTTGTCGTAGTTATTGTGTCCCAAATGCTCTTAATGAAACTATTCAGCCTTTCCCATTTACTTCCCATTTGATGCCTAATGTACTCTGAGCAGCTCAATAGCTCCTCTGGTGTTTGTTCAATATTTATTATTTATTCATGTTACCAGGACCTGGTTGTCTCTGACAAGGCCTGTATTTATTGTCATTTTCTTAATTGTTCTTGAACAGAACAGCTTGCAAGATAATTTAAGACATTTTTTAAGAAATATCTATATAAAGCGACACCTTTATGCTACATCTTTAGACTAGGTAATGGTGGCACATTTCCTTCCCTGAGGTAGATGGAATTTTGTTTAGTTTTGTTTATTGTCACGTGTAAATCTTTTGTTGCGTGCAAACCAGTCAACGAAAAGACTATACATTATAACAATCGAGCCATCAGCAGTGTATGGCTACATGATAATGCGAATAACATTTTGTGCAAAATAAAGTTCAATAAAGTCTGATTGGAGATAGGCCGAGGGTCCCTAATAAGGTAGATGGTATCTTAGGACTGCTCTCTAGTTGTTGATAGGCTGGTTTGTTGTCTGATAACAGCTAGGAAGAATTTGGAGGTGTGCATTTTCACACATCTGTAACTCTTGCCTAAGCAGGTTTATCACTGCACTACAGCCAGAAAAAAATCTGTTTCTGAACCCTCAAGCCAACGTTCTCCCCTAGCCCATAAAATATCTTTGTCCAGTATTGCCACCCATATCTTACTTTTCACTTTGATTTCTGAATATTAAATGGCCATTTCTCGCCTTAAACAAGATACACTGTTTATCTTGTAACTGTGCAGTTCTAAAGTGCCAGGCAATGCATTGAGCTTACACCAGATGTGAGTACCTTGCAGATGACCAACACATAGATTTAATCAATTTGGTGAACTAATTAACTTATGCTGCTTCCTTGTAAGCAATCCAAGAAGTTTAATCTTCAATTTGTTCCATTCATAACAAACTCAGGCATTGATTCCAATTGTAAATTTATGATCAGCAACTTTATAATTGAATGCTGAAAATCAGAACTGCCCTTTTCCCTCCATTATTTATTTAGTCAATCGATTCTATCAAGTAATTATTTCATACCCATATTTAAGTACTTAGTTTAATTATTTTATTGCTTGCATTTAAGAGCTGTTAACAAGAATTATAAGGATCATGAATAGTTTCTGTTAATAATTTTGTCATCTGACATTTGAATGTTTGAAAAGAAGGGGCAATTCACTCAATCAATGGCTAATTAATGTGCTGCAACGAGTTTGCTGAAATGATTAAACTGGTTTGTACAGAACAGCTCGGTGAGCCAAATTTAGAGGTTATTAATGCCAAGGCATAGACTATGGTAAACCATATGTAGTTCCTTGATGAGAGATTATGATGAAGTGGTTAAAGATTTTCTTTGTCCTTAATGAATATTCTTGTCAGGGTATCAATCCCAGTGCTCTCACGTAATGCTCGTATTAAATTACTGTCTCCACCATCTTAACCAAGACATTAACTTGTCATTCTTAATTGACAAAACACTTGTGGCAAATTAGCAGGGGAAGAAATTTGATGTACGTATTGGGCATTCATATAATATTGGTCGTAATAATTTACGGGCTATCTATCATCTTACTCTTGTTCCATATTTCTAATGTTGAACGACAAGGTACAATCCCCGAGTCAGTGGAATCACCGTACATAAAGTGATATGTTGTGCAATACTAATGGTTGGTTATCACTTGCAGGAGGCGTTCACAATGGTGAATATGTGTCATGGCTGTACTGCTACGACCCAATCATGGATGTGTGGGCCAGAAAGCAAGACATGAACACCAAGCGGGCCATTCACGTTCTGGCGGTGGTGAATGGTCGTCTGTACGCTATTGGGGGAAACCATTTAAAAGGTGTGCTTAACTGATGATGAAGGTACTGGATTATAAAAGATTTTATATACGAGATGGGCCACCTTAATGGAAGCCCAATTGTATATTGGGATGTTTAGAAGAAAAAAACAGGGAGGTGTTAGCCCTGAAACCACTTATCAATACATATAGACTGCGACGGGATTTGCTTTAGCTGAGATCACAACATACCTAGCACATGCAAATTGGAGGAATAGCACCTCATATTTTGTTTGGACAGCTTACAAACCAGTTGGACGTAGATTTCTCTAATTTCAAGTAACCCTGGCATTCCTTTCCTCGCCCCCACCCCATCCTAGGCATCCTACCAGCCAACCTCTACCCCAGCCAACAATGGGTCATTATGGGCTCCACCCTTCCTTGGTCATCTGTTGCCTGCCCTGCTTTGTTCTGGCCTTTTCTTACCTCTAGTTCCCTTGCCTCTACTTTCAGACTGAAGAAGGGTCCCGACACAAAACATCATCCATCCCTTTGCTCCAGAGATACTGCCTGACCCGCTGAAACAATCCAGCACATTGTGTCTATCTTCGGTATATACAAGCCTCTGCAGTTCCTTTCTGCACATACTTATCGGGTTCAACTATACCATTTATAATATGGAAGCTGCATGGATAACATCTCTAACAAGTTGCAAGTGTCTCTAACACTTACTCATCATCGTGATTCTGCTTGGTAATCATTTCAATATCAATGATTGGAAATGCATTGCTGAAACATTTTCTCTCACTGCCTTTTCAATGATCACAGGCCCATCACTGCTGGTACTGGGACACTAGATGCTCAATTAATGATTTGATCTTGCAACCTTAGTGCTTGTGGGTTGATTTTAATTTCCTATTGCATTGAGAACTGGATGGGGAGATAATCCAGTTGGAAAGACATCCTCTTGTTTTTGTTCTTCGCCGCACTTTTCAGCTGCTCCATTTACATTAGTTCTGGTTTCCTGATCAATTGGGCAGAACGGATATGATGACAACAAGCATGAATCACTTTCATCTCTAGTTTTTAAAGGCACATTGCAAGCATTGCATTTGACAGTCTCTGGCCACGCTGCAATTCAGCAGATGAAAAATGGACAGTGGCTATACCGATGTTGCCCCTCAGATTCACTGATGCCTTGCCATATGTTGTGCTGGAGGCAGTAATGAGATAGCAGGACCTCATAATCCCCATTGTTTGGAGAAAAAACCCTGTAGATGACACTGAGAAGACTTAGCAAAGGTTGGCATCAGAAATCAGCAATGTCGTAATTCCTTACTCCAGATCCGGTGACAACATGGCACAGTCACCCTGATGTGGAGTTTAATCTAAGTTCCTTACACATACATTTTAATTCTGTAACACATCAACCCTCACACTTAATTATCTTGCATGTGCACATATCCATCACTGCACATTTTCATCAATGGAGCAACTTATAGCTTCAAACTCACCTTTCTTGCTGAAACCTGCCTCCTTCCACTCACCGTGCAACATTCTCCTCAAACACACTAGTCTTTTCTCTCCTTTCTGACAGAAGAAGTCGCAGAAATCCGGGGAGAAGCAGAAAGCCAGGGGTAGGACCTCTAGCTGTCAGCTAGCTAACAATCTGCTGAAAAGGCAGCTGTGGAGATAGCCAGGAAATTAAAATACATTGCTTTTGAAGAAGGAGCGATGTGATATAATCCTGTGATACAATCCTATCTTATTTAAATATCTTGGACTAAGATGCATTCACCTGGACTGGATATCAATGCAGATGGAAAGTGATCATGTGTATTATAGAAGCCACAAACATTCCTACCGCAAATTTACTATTCACACTTTTCCACAAGGCTGTCACCCATATCTTAAGCCACATCATAGGAACCCAGGTGGTCATTCACTCTGTTTACTAATAGACAAACTCTGTTGGAGCTGGTTAAATTAATAGATGAAATTTTATGCAATGCTTCACCCATTGATAGGGCAGAAGCAGAAGCAGAGCATCACTGGAAATTCCACGTTACAAGGTATGGCACTCTCTCAGCTCTACGGCATCTACCAATAAGCAACAGGAATCTTCAGATGCAGCAACAAATAATGGGTGTAAGGGATTGGTCTAAGGGATCATTTCTATGAGAGAAAAAATAAACCTGCACTGTCCATCCAAAATAACAAATTTGAGTTTCCTCTCTTTAGACTTTAGAGATGCAGCGCGGAAGCAGACCCTTCGAATTACCAAGTCCGCACCGACCAGCGATCACCCCATACACTAGCACAATCCGACACACAAGGGACAATTTACAATTTTACTGGAAGCAATTAACCTACAAACCTGTATGTCTTTAGAGTATGGGAGGAAACCGGAGCACCTGGAGAGAACCCACGCAGGCACAGGGAGAACATACAAACCACATACAGTCAGCAACCACAGTCAGGATTGAACCCAGGTCTCTGGCACTGTAACGCAGAAACCCTTCTGCTACACCATTGGGTCAGCCTCACAGTTTGGGTGCATTATCCATGGTAAAGTTTGTTTAGACCTTGCACACATGTTGTCAGTTCTCTGCCTAATACATCTGCTTGTGACCATCTAAGATGTTTTACAGGTGCCCCTGGGAGAATCTTATAATAATCCTTACAAATGAAAGTTGAGAGCTGTGGTCATTTTGATAACAACAGACTGAATCTACTTACCAGGTTTGGCATGTAGCAAGTCAGGGTCAAAGTTTGGCCACTCCCTGCTGTGATAGCCTCAACCTCCTGAGGCAAAAGCTATTCTGAGATAGTGAAGGTGTCAGGGGTTATGGGGAGAAGGCAGGAGAATGGGGTTAGGATGGAGAGATAGATCAGATTGAATGGCGTAGACAAATGGGCCGAATGGCCTAATTCTGCTCTTAATACTTATGACCTTATGAAACGGAGTCTCTTTCCATTTTCCCAGTGTCGTATACCTTCCTGCGGACCACTCCTCTTTAGGTCCCACATTACTGTTGCATGAGCAGTAGCTGAATTTAAGTCACAGTGAAAAATCAGGAGTTGCAGTCAGCAAGTAAAACAATCCAAAAGCAAAGATACAGAACAAGGTTACTCTCGTCTTCTTAAAACCTTCTCCAAGCTTGTCGAGAAATGAATCAATGTAACTGCTGTCACTCGGGGGAGCTGCTGGAAGCGTGCAGAGCTTATGGTGAGATTACATTTTAAGCCGGTCAGCTTTCATCCACTGCTGCCCTGCTTTCAGATGGCTTTAGTTCCTGCAAGCTTGCGAAACCCACACACTCTCGGTTAAACTGCGATACTGCTGCTCAAATCTCTCCTAATGATCAATCAATGTTTTTAAATGACCAACTTACCTCTCCACTGCAACCTTCTCAGTCCCTCCCTGCTGTGTGCAGTTTGAATCTGGGAGCCAGTGAGTTTTCATCATGTTTTTGTTTGCAAAATATTTTTTTGCAAATTTTAACTGCTGTTGTCTGCAAAGCTCCATATTCTCAGCTGTTAAAATGCTTAATCCAATAACCCTAGATTAAAAAGAAAAGGATCGAAATTTGACAGCCCTTGAAAATCATGCAGGTGTTCAAGTGTATGATTAACCCTCGTACCAAATTCATGCTGCCTACTTGCATTTCTTACATTCTGCACTCTCTTCCGGATCATTAATATAAATTGTAAATAATCGAGGGCCAAGAACTGAGTCAAGGGGCATACTTCCACCTTGAGACAGTCCCATTTATTCAGTGCTCAAAAACTTCCCTGAATACTATATTCACTTATCCTATAATTTACCAAAATGCTGCCTGGATTAGGTGATATATTAGCTACAAGGAGAAGTTGGACAAACTGGAATTGTTTTTTTTGGAATGCTGAAGGATAATGGATCAAAGTATATAAAATTATGAGAGGCATAGGTAGGATAAACAGTTAGCATCTTTCTCCGAATGTGGATATGGTCAAAGATTAGCAGGTATTGCTTATAGTTGAAAGGTAGAAAGTGGTGGATGCCAGGAATATGTTGCCAGGGGTAGAGTTAGAGGCAGATATAAAGGTGGTACTTAAGAGGCCTGGATATGCACAGGATGGAGGGATATGGATCATGTGCAGGGAGATGAAAGTAGTTTATCTGGGCATCATGTTTGGCATAGACACTGTGGGCTGAAAGGCCTGATCCTGTGTTGTATGTATCTATGTTCAATGCACCAACCTTTAATATAGCCCTTGTCAAATGCTTTCTGAAAATATGATCACGCTACATCTTCAGGTTTTCCCGTCATGAAATGCGGACTAATGCACATGGGGACAATTCTGGGTGTAACTGGTTAATGAAGCTCAAAGCCAATCATTCCTGGAAGGGTCCTTCAGCTCCTGCTCCTTAACTCCCGATAGTGTTATGAAACATGAAACACTACATAATACTTCAAACAGGGATAATTACAGCCTCAGCTAGAATCATCGAATAACAAAACTAGAAATAGCGATTGATCCTCAAGATATTGCAGTGCGGGAGATGAAAGATGCTGTAAGATGAGTCCCACTGAAGAGGTTTATTCCTGCCATGAGCTGCAAGATACAGTAGCAAGCCTGTTGTGAAATCATTGTCCACAATGATTAATGTCATGATTTGCCCACCTTGCACGTTTCCAGTGAGTATACAGTTCATGTATAAATAATACTGTTCATGGATTCCAGGAATGATTGGGTTAATATATTATGATCATAGAAGGATGAGGAGGACCTCATTGAAACTTAACAAAAGGTGAAAGGCCTCGATAGAGTGAAAGTGGAGACAATGTTTCCACTAGTGGGAGAGTCTGGGATCAGATGCCATAGCCTTAGAATAAAAGGACATACCTTGAGAAAGGAGATGAGGAGAAATTTATTTAATCAGAGGGTGGTGAATCTGTGGAATTCATTGCCACAATGCTGGTTATGGAGGCCATGTGAATGAATATTTTTAAGGTGGAGATTGACAGATTCTTGATTAGCAAGGGTGTCAGGGGTTATGGGGAGAAGGCAGGAGAATGGATTTGAGAGGAAAAGATAGATCAGCCATGATTGAATGGCAGAGTAAATTTGATGGGCCGAACGGCTTCATTCTGCTCCTCGAACCTGTGAACATGAATAAGACCTTTAGCCATGAGATGTGTGGCATGAAACACACCACAAAATATTGCAGAGATGCTTATTTGATAAATAGCTAAGGAATTGGCAGAACTAATCTGAGTTTTGATCCAATATTGTTTGCTGAGATCTGAGCTTCAATCACACTGCTGTAAACCCCCCCTCCCCCCCCCCCCCCCTCGCCCCTTACACACACACACACAATCTTCCCTACCTTGCACAATATCTGCTGCCTCCATTTAAACTTTAGAGAGATACCAAGCAAAAACAGGCCCTTCGACGCACCGAATCTACACTAAACAGCGACCACCCCATACACTAGGGACAATTATACACACTAGGGACAATTTACAATTTTACAGAAGCAAATTAACCTACAAACCTGTACATCTTTGGAGTGTGGGAGGAAATTAGAGCATCCGGAGAAAACCCAGGCAATGACACGGAGAACATCCAAACTCCGTACAGACAGCACCGTTAGTCAGGATTGAACCCTGGTCTCTGGCGCTGTGAGGCAGCTGCTCTACCGCTGCACCAGTGTGCTGCCCCCAAATTAATTATTTTGCAGTGAAGTTAATATGCATAGTTTTGAGTTTATTCACACTCTACTTTTAATTACTTAATTATATTTAATTTTCTGACATTACTTACAAATGTCCATTTGTCTTGTAATTTACTTTTTTGTAAGTTCCACTTCTTTAAAATTTCAATTTGTAAGTTTCAACTCTTCTTATTATATACCATCTTTGATATATTGTTCTGTTCTGTTTGCTTATTTTATTTATTAATCCCATTCAAACGCATTTGATTAAATATTGGCCCCATTTCTAAAACAGCTGCTGATTTTATGTAAACAATAATTCTAGCAAACTGCCCATTACATTAAATAGTCAGATTTTCACTTAATTTATAAATTTGCAGTAAATAGTATTTCATTTGTATAATAAATGTGCTTGTTTGTAGCTTGGCTGATTTGCTATCGTCTCACAAATGCATTGGGAGATGCATTATCACACGCTTATAATGAACGTATATTTTCCGTGCAAGGTTGGGACAACTAATTGGAGGTGGTAGAAGGGATTGCACCCATGGGCAAAGTCCCAAACTGAGCGTTGTAAACAATGTGGTGGATGTTCAATATGGGAGGCTTGAGGGAGGGTCAGTTCCCATTTATTTGCTACTTCAGGAAAGTTTCAGTAATTCAGGAAAGTTTTATCAGCCAGATAACCTGTTGAACAAAGAAAGGGGATATTCTGCGTTACGTTAACGGAATGAAACTGAGCAGGTGGAAGGATTATAAATGGGAGTACTTTGGAGGCTTTGATCGTAATTCAGTTACATTGAAGAGTTATGGATGGGAACAAAGATAAAATAGCAGTAAACGTGTTAAACTAGGGGAAAGCCAATTTTATTATGTTCGAACTTGAATTCGTAAAATTGAGCTGGAAACAGGTATTTGAAGGTCAGAGCAAAGGAAGGCATGCAAAAAAAATTTCAGAGGTTTGGGGTATACGTGTTCAAGCAAGCAGGGATGGGACTGCTCACTTTTTAACCTCCTGGATGAAATGGTGCACAGAAAATAAGACACCACACTAGAAGCATTTTTATGTCTCGCCGAGAGCTTAATATGGGTGAAATCCCCAATAATCCTAGAAAGTGTTGGGTGAAATTGGAAAGACAATTAGGAAAGCAACGAGCATTTATGAAAAATATCCTATAGAATCCAAAGATATTTTATTATTATAAAAAGAACAAAATTATATCTTGAGGAAAGAAGAGGGCCTATCAGAGAAATAAAAGATAGCCAATGGGTACCAAGGGCAGCGCAGCGGTAGAGTTGCTGCCTTACAATGCCGGAGACCTGGGTTCAATCCTGACTATGGGTACAGTCTGTACGAAGTTTGTACATTCTCTCTGTGAGTTATCTCTGGGTGCTCTGGTTTCCTCCCACTCTCCAAAGATGTACAGGTTCGTAGGTAACTTGGCTTTGAAAAGTTGTAAAATTGTCCCTATTATGTTGGAAATTGTTAAGGGCCTGTCCTACAAGCATGCAACTCTATGCGATTAGCGCGACCTAACGTAGTCGCTTGAGCCGTCCGGCGTCGCGGGGCCGGTCTCACTTCGATCGCCGGAGCCGTGCGGAATTGTGCGAATCGACCCGACATCGCGCGGGGCTCCGAAAAACTGACTATGTTCAAAATTTCCGCGCGGCAACGGCTTGTCGGCTCGCAGTCGCCTCGACGCATTACACACTGCCTCGACATTGTGCCTCCATGACCCTCTGTGTAGGTGCCTCCGTGACCCTCTATGTGTGTGGCTCCGTGGCCCTCTATGTGTGTGTGCCTCTGTGCCCCTCTCTGTGTACCCCTCTCTGTCCTGGCGAACTTACCTTAGAGTTCGCTCCTAGTTCGCCTCACTTTGCGCCGCGTTGCGCCACTCACCCGACCTCCGCGCGGCCCCTGCTGCCGGTTTGGTCGTGCTTTCCGCATGCAGGCGCATGCTGGTGGGAACGGTCCTGTACGGGGGATCACCCAACCTCCGCGCGGCCCCCACTTCTAGTTTGATCGCGCTCATCGCATGGAATCGGATGCTGGTAGGACAGGCCCTTTAGTGTGTGGGAAGATTGCTGGTTGGCATGAACTTAGTGGGCCGAAGGGCATGTTTGCACGCTGCATCTTTATAAAATACACGGGTGCTGATTAAAGACTCCAATTAATACTTAATGGCTGTTTTCACAATAGGAGGGACATTGCAGTTAAAGAGGAAGAAGGTGAAATATCATCTGATTTACTAGTTTAATTTCCCAAAATATCGTAGGGCTGATTTATTTACAGATAACAAAATTACGCTCACACGTGTTCAGTTCAGTTTAGTTTATTGTTACTATGAAAGCTTTTGTAGCGTGCTAACCAGTCAGCGGGGAGACAATACATGATTACCATTGAGTCAATCACAATGAACAGGTACATGAAGAAGGGAATAGCGTTTAGTGCAAGATAAAGCTAGTAAAGTATGATCAAATGTTTTTTTTCATTGGGTCACCAATGAAGTAGATAGTAGTTCAGGACTGCTCTCTGGTTGCGGTAGTATGGTTCAGTTGCCTGATAACAGCTAGGAAGAAACTGTCCCTGAATCTGGAAGTGTGCATTTTCCGACTTGTTCACCCACTCTCAATTGGTATACATGATAACAGCAGTGGAACTGTTCTAGGAAATCAAATGGTTTACGCCTGCAACATTGAGATCTAACCAACAAGTTAAAAATACTGGAGGTGGCTATAAAAAAAACTGAAAGAAAGATAAAGAAGGTTCCTTTCACGTCATGTGCTATTGATTAAGATAATATTTAGGATTTGCAATGCAGAGCACACAGGAAATCCTCCATCAATAATTTAACTTTTTCATTTAAGGTTGAAACTACTTCCCTTAACCACTTTAAATGTTTATGGTTTTATACTTAAATTGGACTGGCAACTCATCATTAAGTAGTTTATTAAAGAGCTATTGTACACTAAAAGAAGCAGAGATGTCAATAGTTGTCTCGAGAAAAACTGTTCCTAACCCAATACTTTGATTCAAAATGTCTCTTTTCGGTCTAGGTTTCTCACATCTTGATGTGATGCTCGTTGAATGTTATGACCCTAAAGGTGACCAATGGAACATTCTCCAAACTCCGATCTTGGAAGGTCGCAGTGGTCCGGGATGCGCTGTACTTGACGACAATATTTATCTTGTTGGTGGATACAGCTGGAGCATGGTGAGGTGGATTTGATACAATATTTTTGTAAGATTTTTATGATAATTGTATTGGTAAATATCAAACGGGAATAGAAGCAACAGCTATGAACCATGAACCGAAGGAAATCTTTCCTCATTACCTGTGCTTTGCTAACAATACCTGCCACTTCACACTTCTAAGTCAAATTAGTGTTTCATGCCAAATTGCAATAGTGCTTCTATTTTCCTATTATCCTATGGCATTTCACCTGAGATTTAATTGGACTTCTGTGACGCCTACCGCTTATTGGCTTCTTCGGTTCTTTTGAGTGCTGATGGAAAAATCAATTTGGGTAGACCATTATCCAGGTATTGTGACATTGATCGATGTGAATGTGGTAACTCACAACTTAAGGAAAGTCAAGTCAAACAAACTTTATTGTCATTTAGAAATACATTGATATATGCAGTTCCAAACGAAATTACGTTGCATTTGGCTCCCTGTGCAACACAATAAATTAACCGAAGGATAGGTATGTATGAAAAGGATAAATAGACAATAGTGGCAGCCCATTTACATGGCATTCAGGAGTCTGATGGCTCGTGGGAAGAAGCTGTTGCGGAACCTTGATGTTCTGCTCCTCATGCTGCGGTATCTTTTTCCCGAGGGCAGCAGAGTGAACAGTCCGTGATGGAGATGTGTGGGGTCCTTTATGATACTGCTGGCCTTAGACACACAGCGTTTGGTCGCAATATCCCCGATTGAGGGGAGAGAGGTCCCGATGATTTTTTCCGCTGTCCTCACCACTCTCTGCACAGACTTCCAGTCGGAGGCTCTACAGTCCCCAAACCAGACAGAGATACAGCTGGACAGAATACTCTCTATGGTGCCCCTGTAGAAAGTAGTGAGGATGGGATGGGGGAGATGAGCTCTTCTCATCCGGCGCAGAAAGTGCAACCGCTGCTGCGCTCTCTTAACAGTTGATGAGATGTTAGTCGACCAGGTCAGACTGTTAGTGACCTGCACCCCCAGGAACTTAGTGCTACTGACCATCTCCACATCGCTGTCATTGATGTGAAGTGGTGTGGGACTGTGCCGGGTTTTCCTGAAGTCGACGATAATCTCCTTTGTTTTCTCGACATTCAGGATCAGGTTGTTCGTATTGCACCAGTCCACCAGTTGTTTCACCTCCTCCCTGTAAGCCAGCTCATTGTCGTCCCTGATGAGGCCCACCACTGTTGTGTCATCTGCGTACTTCATGATGTGGTTTGTACTAAACCTGGCACAACAGTCGTGAGTCATCAGGGTGAACAGCAGTGGACTCAGGACATAGCCCTGAGGGGAGCCGGTGCTTAGAGAGATGGTATTGGAGGTGTTATTTCCAACCCTCACAGACTGAGGTCTGTCAGTGAGGAAGTCCAGTAGCCAGTTACACATGGGGGTGCCGAGGCCCAATGGAACCAGTTTGCTTATCAGGTGCTGGGGGATAATGGTGTTGAATGCTGAACTGAAATCCACGAACAGCATTCGCACATAGGTGTTTTTCTCCTCTAAATGTTCCAGGCTCAGATGGAGCACGGAGGATATAGCGTCCTCTGTGGAGCGGTTTGGCCTGTAAGCAAACTGGTATGGGTCGAGTGTGGAGGGGAGTCTGGAGGTGATGTGGTCCCTGACCAGCCTCTCGAAGCACTTCATCATTATGGGGGTGAGTGCTACAGGGCGGTAGTCATTGAGACATTGTATGTTGGATTTTTTTGGCACAGGTATGATGATGGCAGTCTTGAAACATAATGGGACGACCGCCTGGTTCAGCGAGGTGTTAAATATGTCCGTAAGGACATGTGCCAGCTGATCAGCACATTCCCTGAGCACCCGCCCTGGTATGTTATCAGGGCCTGCCGCCTTTCGCGCGTTCACTCCTTTTAGGGACCTCCGAACATCCACTATGTCAAGACTGAGTGCCTTTTCCTCACAATGAGGAATACCTTTGCTTGCAGGTGTGTTATTTAGTGCCTCGAACCGACCAAAATAGTTGTTGAGTTTATTGAGGAACTCAATGTTGTCATCACAGGGTGGTGAAGCAGTCTTATAGTCCGTGATTGATTTGATTCCCTGCCACATGCGCTTGGTGTTCTTGGGGTCATGGAAGAAGCTCTGGATTTTCTGACCATGGGCACGCTTGGCCAGCCTGACGACTCGGTTCAGGTTGGCTCTTGCGGATCTGAGTGCCACCACGTCGCCGGATTTAAACGCGGCATTACGTGCTCTCAGCATTCCACGTACCTCTGTGGTCATCCAGGGTTTCTGGTTGGCCCGTACAGTGATGGTCTTGGTGACACAGAAAAAGACTGACGTGCCAGTTACTGCACTGAATAGATCTCAGAGAAATGTCTCTTTGAGCTGAAATTGTATGTCCAGGGATATTTGGTTTGATCGGTGAAGCACTTTTCAGTTAGTAATTGTCATTTTAGCCATTACCTTTCTTTTGGGCTTTCTCTGTCTGAATACATTGGACTTCTCCAAATCAAACAGTACTTCTGAACAACAGGGAGAGTACATTTGATGGGTTGCATAAATACAAGGAGATTCAGGCAACATTTCAATGATTGCAGAGACCACGAGCCACTGTGTTTGTTGGCTGGAAGCTTTATTAGGCAGCTATACCACTAAAAGCCTCTCAAAGTGAAAGCAGTTTGGTACCGGGTTTTGCGCAGAACTTGACATTCATTCTTCTCATGGTGAAGTACTGGTCCACTCATTCACAATGTTTTACCGGTGGTCTATCTAGTCCCAAGTGTCTCAGAGCAATCCCTCTTTTAAGTTACTAGATGGGCTGAGATGTGCACTTGGGGAGTGTCAGTAATTTCTTGCGCACAAAGCTTTTGTGTCCTCTGAGAAAGGCAGCATGCTCTCTCCAAGATGTGGTCAGCCAGCCCAGATTAAGTGACCTGTTTATAGCCTGCCACTGGGCTTTCTAGGCTCAGAACTGTTTGAAGTCGCCCTCCAAACTCAGCTGCACCACCTCTGAAATTCAAACCTTGCCCAGAAGGCAAATAAATAGGCATCATAATCTACACTGCAACATCAAAGGAACTCAAGTATTAAAAGGAGAAGGCATTAAAAGTCTTGACCTGAAACATCACCTATTCATGTTCTCCAGAGATGCTGCATGACCTGCTGAGTTACTCCAACACTTTGTGTATTTTTTTAGGTTTAAAAAGGATACACAAAAGTAACCTTTGGAGGAAAATTAACAAATGTAATTTAGGAATTTATTTTGTGATGCTTATTTTCTACTGACTGTTGCATTCCAGCTAAACACATGCTGTGAGGTTCAGAGATAGATGGGGCTTGGAACTGTTGGAAGAGTTGCAGTTGGATGCACATTCTTGCCAAGATGGAGCAGTCCAAGTTGCCTCTCTTCCTCTTCCTCCATATCTGCTTCTGAGTTCCCCAGTGATGCATCTGAGATCCTTTCCATATATCTTGATGCAAGGACTGTCCCATATGGTAGAAAGATGATGGAAGATGCAGCAGATCACTGGAGACCTTGATATCAGGTCAGAAGACTTATAAACAGCTCCCTGGGAGTGGTACAACAGCAGCTGTATTGTGTTGTTGGTACTCTATTCATCCTTTACCACCATATTTTGCAGTTTTTCATACCAAGCAATGACACACCAGTTGGAGAGGATTGAGTTGATACCATGTACATAACATGTAGGTGCAGTCAATCGTACCATGCACCTCAAGTACTAAATTCATTGCAAATTTACCTGCTGGTCCTTGGCCAGAACTATAAAATGCTTTCACCTCTCTTTGAATGGAGAATGTAATGACCCTCACTTTGCCTCAGCCTTAGCGCCTTAGTCAATAGCAGATTAGGTTAATGGTCATATTACAAGCGTTGGGAAATTGAATGCCGTGCTCTGTGATTCCAGTTTTTGGATGCTCCAGGGTGAGAATCTTTGGTGAGACACTTACAGAAGCACAGACGTCTCCACCCGTATGGATATAACATCCTGCTAAGTACCCTGGTGTGCTTACTCCTCCCTCCTCTTCCAGCATTGTAATATGTTCCATGTGCCCTCTTGTTCTGCCCATTTTGTTGCTTTCCATTGGGAAATATCCATTGCCAGTGGATATTTTTATGGTAGAGATAGATAGATTCTTGATTAGTACAAGTGTCAGAGGTTATGAGGAGAAGGCAGGGGAATGGGGTTAGGAGGGAGAGATAGGTCAGCATGATGGAATGGGCTGAATGACCTAATTCTACTCTTATTACTAATGACCTTATGACCTTACGACTTGGTCAGTAGCTTAATATGCCTTGAAGATTCAAGTACCTGTTCAGATACTTGTTCAATTCTGTACAAACACTTGCTTCCACACCTTCTCCGGGTAGTGTGTTCCAGATTCCAACTATCCTCTGGGTGAAATACATGTTTTTGTGAGATTTTCTTGAAACTTTTACTCCTTACTTTTCACCTACACACTCTGGTCTTAAATATCGCTGCAGGGGAAAAGTTTATTCCGCTCGCATCTATCTATGCACCTCATAATTTGGTATGCATCTATTAGGTCCCCACTCAGTCTCCTCCACTCCAAGGTAATCAAACCGAAGCAATGAAGAAATTGTTTTATGATACCCAATGCAGGCTTACTTTTGTATTCATGAGTTTTGTTTGAAGTATCGCCACAGTGGAAACGAGGGCAGGCAAATCTCTTCTCGAGAATAGTTTGAATAGAATTGAACAGGCTCAGTGGGTAGTTTGTTGTTTCTCATTTTAATGTTAGCAAACTAAAATAAAAAATGTAAAATGATGTAAATGTTGCTGTAATCATAACAATAAATTATTTGTAAATTATTTTTTAATCTGTTGATAATGTGCCATCTAGTGTTATTTAATAGGTATTACTAATAACAAAATATAACAAATTCACCAAATGACATCTGAGTAGAGATTAGAGAGATGATAAAAGTAGATAAACAATAAACTTTTTTTTGAGTTAACAGCGGCATAAAAGCACAGCTAATATGTGAATATAAAACTGAAACATTTGTTTTACATACCTTAACTACACATATTTTTCTAATGGATTTTTATTTTAAAAACTTTAAGATTTTTTTGATTTTCTCTCATTATGCTATTATAGCTCTTAACGATGCTTAAGTGTATTTTATATCGCCTTGTATTCTGGCCTGTTCTTGAGAAAGTACATCAGAAGTGTATTCATCTCACTGTACAATTTCTCGTTAAAATCTGTCATGTCAGTAGTTCAAAGTGCCCGCTCGTGTATCACTCCCTCACTTGTGCAGGTAATAGAATTGAATTGAATTGAATACATTTTATTAGCCAAGTCTGTATACATACAAGGAATTTGCCTTGGTGCTTTGCTCGCAAGTAACAACACGATATACAGTAAACAATTAAGAGTATACAGTAAACAATTAAGAATAAAACATTATAATTTAAACATGTGAAGAATGAAATAAAATACCAGACAGTTAGAGAGTAGGGATATGCAGAGAGCGCACATTTCCCTTGTGCCTACATGCCTCAATAACACGTATATAATTTAGGGTACTATTGGGGAGATGGCATTTCAGAGGAGAGCAACAGCAGCAGGCAGGTCAATGGCACCACAACTAGCTGTGATGCACAGAAGGGAAAGGTAGAGACATGGAGGGCCAGAGTGACGGGAGACTCAACAGTTAGAGAGACAGGCAGGAGGTTCTGAGGCTGCAAACAAGACTCCAAGATGAGATTCTGTCTCCTGGGGGCCAGGGTCAAAAATGTCTCAGAGCTCAGTTCATTTTAGTTTATGTCACGTGTACCAAAGTGCAGTGAAAAGCTTTTGTTGCTGTGGCAGAAAATTCACCAGGGGAAGGTGGGTAGCCAGATATGATTGCACGTATTGGTATGATCAACATTATATACAATCATCTCTGAATATTCTGCGGACTGAATATAGAGTTCGGCAGGAGGTTAGATAGCAGGATCTCAAGGATAGTAATCGCTATATTACTCCTGGTGCCACGTGCATGTAAGAGTAGGAATAGAAAGATAGAGCAGATGAATGAGTGGCTGAAGAGCTGGTGCTCTTCAGGGCAAAGGTTCAGGTTTTTGGACCATTGGAATCTCTTTTGAGGAGAGGTGACCTGTACAAAAGGGACGGGTCTGAACTGGAATTGTCCAACAGCCTGGTGGGGAGATTTGCTGGAGTTACTCGGGAGGGTTTAAACTAGTCTGGCAGGGAGATGGGACATAGAAACATAGAAAATAGGTGCAGGAGTAGGCCATTCGGCCCTTCGAGCCTGCATCGCCATTCAATGTGATCATGGCTGATCATCCAACTCAGTATCCCGTACCTGCCTTCTCTCCATACCCCCTGATCCCTTTAGCCACAAGTGCCACATCTAACGCCCCCTTAAATATAGCCAATGAACTGGCCTCAACTACCTTCTGTGGCAGAGAATTCCAGAGACTCACCACTCTCTGTGTAAAGAATGTTTTCCTCATTTCGGTCCTAAAGGAATTCCCCCTTATCCTTAGACTGTGACCCCTTGTTCTGGACTCCCCCAACATCGGGAACAATCTTCCAGCATCTAGCTTGTCCAACCCCTTAAGAATTTTGTAAGTTTCTATAAGATCCCCCCTCAATCTTCTAAATTCCAGCGAGTACAAGCCGAGTCTATCCAATCTTTCCTCATATGAAAGTCCTGACATCCCAGGAATCAGTCTGGTGAATCTTCTCTGTACCCCCTCTATGGCAAGGATGTCTTTCCTCAGATTTGGAGACCAAAACTGTACGCAATACTCCAGGTGTGGCCTCACCAAAACCCTGTACAACTGCAGTAGAACCTCCCTGCTCCTATACTCAAATCCTTTCGCTATGAATGCTAACATACCATTTGCTTTCTTCACTGCCTGCTGCACCTGCATGCCTACTTTCAATGACTGGTGTACCATGACACCCAGGTCTCGTTGCATCTCCCCCTTTCCTAATCTGCCACCATTCAGATAATAGTCTACCCTCATGTTTTTGCCACCAAAGTGGATAACCTCACATTTATCCACATTATACTGCATCTGCCATGCATCTGCCCATTCACTCAGCCTATCCAAATCACCCTGCAGCCTCCAAGCATCCTCCTCACACCTAACTATACCCCCCAGCTTGGTATCATCTCCAAATTTGGAGATGTTGCATTGAATTCCCTCGTCCAAATCATTAATATATATTGTAAATAGCTGGGGTCCCAGCACTGAGCCTTGCGGCACCCCACTAGTCACTGCCTGCCATTATGAAAAGGACCCGTTTACTCCTACCCTTTGCCTCCTGTCTGCTAGCCAGTTCTCTATCCACATCAATACTGAACCCCCAATACCGTGTGCTTTAAGTTTGTATGCTAATCTCTTATGCGGGACCTTGTCGAAAGCCTTCTGAAAGTCTAGATATAACACATCCACTGGTTCTCCCTTATCCACTCTACTAGTTACATCCTCACAAAATTCTATAAGATTCGTCAGACATGATTTACCTTTCGTAAATCCATGCTGAATTTGTCCAATGATTTCACCACTTTCCAAATGCGCTGCTATCCCATCTTTAATAACCGACTCTAGCAGTTTCCCCACTACCGATGTTAGACTAACTGGTCTGTAATTCCCCGCTTTCTCTCTCCCTTCTTTTTTAAAAAGTGGGGTTACATTAGCTACCCTCGAATCCTCAGGAACTACTCCAGAATCTAAGGAATTTTGAAAAATTATCACTAATGCATCCACTATTTCTGTGGCTACCTCCTTGAGTACTCTGGGATGCAGACTATCTGGCCCTGGGGATTTATCGGCCTTCAATCCGTTCAATTTACCCAACACCACCTCCCGGCTAACCTGGATTTGACTCAGTTCCTCCATCTTATTTGACCCCCGTTCCACTGCTATTTCCGGCAGATTATTTATGTCTTCCTTAGTGAAGACAGAACCAAAGTAGTTATTCAATTGGTCTGCCATGTCCTTGTTCCCCATGATCAATTCACCTGTTTCTGACTGCAAGGGACCAACATTTGTTTTAACTAGCCTCTTTCTCTTCACATATCTATAAAAACGTTTGCAGTCAGTTTTTATGTTCCCTGCCAGTTTCCTTTCATAATCTATTTTCCCTTTCCTAATTAAGCCCTTTGTCCTCCTCTGCTGGATTCTGAATTTCTCCCAGTCCTCCGGTAGGCTGCTTTTTCTGGCAAATTTGTATGCCTCATCTTTTGTTTTTATACTATCCCTGATTTCCCTTGTTATCCATGGATGCACCACCTTCCCCGATTTATTCTTTTGCCAAACTGGTATGAACAACTTTTGTACTTCATCCATGCAGTCTTTAAATACCTTCCATTGCACATCCACTGTCAACCCTTTAAGAATCACCTGCCAGTCTATCTTGGCCAATTCACATCTCATACCTTCAAAGTTACCTTTGTTCAAGTTCAGAACCCTTGTTTCTGACTTAATTTTGTCACTCTCCATCCTAATGAAGAACTCAACCATATTATGGTCACTCTTGCCCAAGGGGCCACGCACAACAAGACTGCTAACTAACCCTTCCTCATTACTCAATACCCAGTCTAGAATAGCCTGCTCTCTCGTTGGTTCCTCCACATGTTGGTTGAGAAAACTATCCCGCATACATTCCAGGAAATCCTCTTCCTCAGCACCCCTACCAATTTGATTCACCCAATCTACATGCAGATTGAAGTCACCCATTATAACCGTGTCACCCTTGTTGCACGCATTTCTAATTTCCTGTTTGATGCCATCCCCAACTCCAATACTACTGTTAGGTGGCCTGTACACAGCTCCCACTAGCGTTTTCTGCCCCTTAGAGTTTCGCAGATCTACCCATATCGATTCCACATCCTCCACGCTAATGTCCTTCCTTTCTATTGCATTAATCTCCTCTCTCACCAGCAACGCTACCCCACCTCCTTTTCCTTTTCGTCTATCCCTCCTGAATATTGAATATCCCTGGATGTTCAGCTCCCAGCCTTGGTCATCCTGGAGCCATGTCTCCGTGATCCCAACTATAGCATAGTCATTAATCGCTATCTGCACCTTCAACTCATCCACCTTATTACGAATGCTCCTCGCATTGAGACACAAAGCCTTCAGGCTTGTTTTTACAACACTCTTACTCCTTATACAATTATGTTGACAAGTGGCCCCTTTCACATCGATCCCTATTACACTTGGCCATACTCTCCTATCCCTTTGTGAGCTTTCTTTCCCGTTAATTCTGGGGTCATTAACCATCCCTTTACTCTCTTTCCCTTTATCTCCGTTCTCAATTATCCCATTTGACACCCCACCCCCCTTATTCAGTTTAAAACCATCCGTGTAGCAGTGGCAAACCTGCCGGCCAGAATGCTGGTCCCCCACCTGTTAAGATGCAATCCGTCCCTTTTGTACAGTTCCCCCTTACTCCAAAACAGATCCCAGTGATCTAAGAATCTAAATCCCTGCCCCCTGCACCAGTTCCTCAGCCACACATTCAGGTCCCGTATCTCCCTGTTCCTGCTCTCGCCAGCACGAGGAACTGGAAGCAAACCGGAGATAACAACCCTGGAAGTCCTGCTTTTCAGCATTTTTCCAAGCTCTCTGAAGTCCCGCTGCAAAATATTCATCCCCTTCTTTCCAACATCATTTGTGCCAACATGCACGACCACTTCCGGCTGTTCACCTTCGCCCTTGAGGATTGTTTGCACTCTGTCCGTAACATCCTGGATCCTGGCACCAGGAAGGCAGCACACCATCCTGGAATCCCGTCTGTTGCCGCAAAAACCCCTGTCCGTACCTCTCACAATGGAGTCTCCAACTACAATGGTGTTGCCCGACTTTGGCCTCTTTGGTTTTGGCTCATCAGCCCTTTCTGTTTGGCAAGCCAGTCCGCCGCTCAGTGAGATACCGTCTTCTGTCCCGGCAGCTTCCACATGGGTGAACCTGTTCACAAGAGGTACAACACCCGGGGACCTTTGCATTCCATGTTTTCCTCCCTTTCTCACCGTCACCCACCTTCTCTCTTCTAGTGCCTTGGGTGTAACAATCTCACTGAAGGACTTGTCGAGGAACGACTCAGTTTCTCGGATGAACCTGAGGTCATCCACTTGTTTCTCCAGTTCCCCAACACGGTCCTTCAGGAGCTGTACCTGGATGCACTTCTCACATTTGTAGCATCCAGAGGCACCAGCAGTGTCCTTGACCTCCCACATACTGCAAGCATCACACTGCATCAGCTTGCTTGACATCTCCTTCTTTTGCCTCGGTCTCTCCCTATCCAGTGTTTTGCGCAGCCTCCTCGCCGAAGACTCTCGAGCCAAAGACTCACACTTTACTCACAGGGCACTTCCCTCACTGCCGCTCCCCAAGAGCTGCCTTGCTTATATTGACTGTTCAATTACCTAATTTACAAACCAAATTCCTCAGTTTTCAACTGCTTTCCCCCTCTGACTCACTGAGAACTCTCCTCCCACTTGGGCTAGAGCCAATCAGTGCTTTCTCCTGCTTCTCTTTGTTGCTGTTGCTTCAAAATCCACGGGGGACTCAGAGCAACAACGGGGCATGTGGGAAGATTGAGGGAAATAGAAGTTTTGGATTAGGGAGAACATCGTGGTGATAGATAGAGATGAGGTCCCTGGGTCATCGTCCATTGAAGCTGTATGGATGGAACTGATAATCACATTGTTGAGGTTGCACAGTGGTTCTTTCCAATAGTCAGTAAGAGTTAGAGTAAGTATGTACGGCAATCAATAATAAGGCCTTTGAAAAGGTAAAACTTGGTAAGCTGGTGGGGAAGTGGGAAACAGAGGTACAAGAAGTGGTAAAGGATTGTTTTTCAGACCTGTAACAAGTGGGTGTAATTAATACCCTCCAAAGAAAGTATCTATGGAATAATTGATAATGCACCGGGTAACTGAAATCATGGAGTGAAGTCTGGAGTAACTAATACCAGTAGGGTGAGTGCATGGAGTAACTGAAAGAATGGAAGGATTTATGGGGTAATTGATACCGTGAAAGTTGAATGGGGATTAATATCATGAAGTGCTTTATGGGGTAGATATAGCACAGAGAAGTATGGGATCATTGCTACCATTGATGTTGCCTGAATTAATACTATGAAGTGGTAATTGGTAACCTATTGTGACATATTGCAGACCTGTTCCACAAGCTCGTCATGCAGGATCTCAACTTCAACTGGCATTGAATAGACATTTTCCCTCTATATCTGCAGATTCTGGTTAATGTTCACATGATGCACATTTCATATGATGCAAACATTTACTGTCATAAGCTGAGTATAATATATACATGGAGATGGAGGGTGGAACTCCATCTTTAATGCCAGCAGTCTCCAGACCTGACCATATGTAGACAAAGTTGTGATATGTAGGTTTAGGTGAAAGTTTGATTTTAAAAAAGGGCAGTGCATGATATTGTTAAGGTTCAGAGCGTATGCATTGGTTTGAATGCTGTGTTTGATATTTCAGGGGGCCTACAAATCATCTACAATCTGCTACAGCCCTGAGCAAGCAACTTGGACAGAATTGGAAGGGGAAGTTGCTGAGCCATTAGCAGGCCCAGCATGTGTAACTGTTACATTGCCAGCCTGTGTGCCGTACAATAAATAAAACATTTTGTCAGTTCACAACATTAATATAAACACTGAAGACAATTTATTTAAATGATATCAAGTGCAAAGTACTGAATTCTTACTCCCAAACACATTTAATGTTTGAAATGTGCTTTTTTACTATGGTAATTTATGACTGAAAATAATGTTATGTAAATCTTTGTATCTTTCAGAAGAAAGGCATGAACAAGTAAAATAACTGATGTAGTAGAATATAACAAAATGTAAATTTTGTACAGGATAAGAAAGTGTAAATGAAGCTTGTCTGTTGAAAACCTACTTAAATAAAAACTTAAAATGCAGTGTTTTATCTTCATTGCAGAGTTAGAAATAATTATTGTCTGAACTTATCTTCTGTTTGGTAAAGTAAATGGATTTATTCTGAACTCATGTTTGCATTGAATAGGGAAATGAACAACATATTATGAACTAATGTTCACGGTATACATTAATATTTTTACATCCAGTGGGCAATGCACGATTACATTAAAAATATTTTGGTTGACATGGTAGCGTAGCTGCAGAGCTACTGCCTTACAGCTCAGGAGACCTGGGTTCGATCCTCACTATGGGAGCTGTTTATACAGAGTTTGTACGTTCTCCCCATCACCTGCGTGGGTTTTCTCCAAGATCTTCAGTTTCTTCCCACACTCCAAAGACATACAGGTTTATAGGTTAATTGGCTTGGTATAAATGTAAATTGCCCATAGTGTGTGCAGGATAGTGTTAATGTGTGGGGATCGCTGGTCGGTGCAGAGTTGGTGGGCCAAAGCCCCTACCACGCTGTATCTCTAATCTAAACTGACACTAAAGAGATAATGTGGTTATCATTTTCCTTCTTCATCATGACCACGGTTATATCAGGTTCCCTATATGTGTAATTGATGTTTAACCCAATGGTATGTTATGGGAAAGTGGGGGTTCTACTGTGCAGATGACAGTAGTTGCACTGGGTTCCAGATTAGAGATTTTTTTCTTCATAAGGAATTGCTTGTGCACTGATTAGAAAGACCAGCCAGTGTTGTCCTTCCAGGTCTACAGGACTGCATCCCAAAATGGTTGGTAAATGGAGATATGAGCAGACTAAATAGTACAATATTTAGTTTACTTTAGTTTATTGTCATGGGTACCGATTGAAAAGCTTTTTGTCGTGTGCTAACCAGTCAGCAGAAAGACCACATGATTGTAACCGAGCCATCCACAGTGAAAAGCTACATGATCAAGGCAATATCATTCAGTGAGAGATAAAGTCCAGTGGAGTCTGATTAAAGATAGTCTGATGGTCTCCATTGCAGTAGATAGTAGCTCAGAACTTGTCATGTTTCAATCAATTAATATGCACTTAAGATCATGATACAATTTTATAATTGCAAATTGGAATGTGCACCATGAACTGGCCCCATCGAGTGGTGATAAATATTAAATAAATAAAGCATCCATTATGAATTGGTTGCTGATCTTCTTGCATCTACAGGCTTCCTCTTATTACAGGAACTCTAAAGTCGAATTTTATGATAAGGAAAAATCGCTGTGTTATCTCAGAAAGTCAGAAAAACTGCTGATACAAGACATCTAACATAAAACAAAAATTGCTGGAAACACTTCAGGCAGCTAGGTCAGGCAGCATCTATGCAGAATAGTAAGATTAAACAAGAACTTACCAGTTTGAAGTTTGATCTTTATTTTATGAGGAGTCGAGTTGAGGGACTACGTGAAGAACCCCGTACAGCCGTTCGTGCGTCAATCTTCAAAGCAACGGTGTGAAATCACAGCAAATAATAACTGAAGTATAATATAAGATAAAGACTAGAACTACCAGATGAAATCTATGAGGGCTGGGAGCGGAGGGCACGTAGTCCCTCAACTCGACTCCTCATAAAATAAAGATCAAACTTCAAACTGGTAAGTTCTTGTTTAATCTTACTATTTTACTTCGGAGTCACGTGAGTGACTACGTGAAGACTTCAAAGCTCTGTGATTTCATGCCGTGTGAAACGAGTATACACAACCACAGCTGCTTCATTGACAAATGAAGGGAAAACATTCATAATGCATACAGTCATAACATAGATGTAAAACATGCTGATGCTGTTTAAATGAAACAATAATATTTCCATCTCTCACCCAGATGGAACATATAACCAGAACATAAATAGAGTTAACAATACTCCTGGTGCACCAATGGGTCATTACAGATGTTTGGAGATTCATTCGATGGACCATACTCCAGCCGCAACAATGCGACCCAGCGGAACATAAATACCCTTGCTGCTGATGTTGTAGCAGCCCTGGTGGAATGAGATCTGGAAACAGAATCCATTAGTACATAACATAACTCAGTTTTCCTCATCTGGAATGCCATGAACAATACGTTCTCCCAAATTCTTTGTGACTAACAACATTGCTAGTCCAGAACTCCAAGGTTCTTGATGACCTTGACATATGGTTGTATACATGTGTGCTTACCTTATCAAAGGTCCCCTGGTATGCCTGTGACTATTTTGAGACCTGACCCCCTTCTGGTCTGCTCAAGTCTTCATAACATATTATATATTATAATTTACAGACATTATCATCCTGTACCATCACAATTATTTAGCGACTGAACCTGCTGCACTAAACCAGAGCCAGAAGGATAACTACCTAATCCAGCCAAATTTAAGGATATAGTTGCTGCCTCCTGGTGAAATAGTGTTCACAAATATCAACATCGCATATGGCATTATACTGGTCCTGGGACCCATGTTGAAGATATCCTACCCCTTGATAACCGGTGTGGACCCAACAGAGTGAGTCTTGTTTGCTACAGCCAATTCAATGAGGAAGCTCATCGAGCCAATTAATGGCCGTATAACTCCATAAGTAACAGACAATCATTAAGCATGAACTTGAAACATTAGCAATCAATACCATTTTCCATGGAACATAAGCATAACAAACTCTTTCATCTCCTGGAAAAGAAATTCAGCCGTTTGGTGCTATGCAAACACTTTGAACACATAGAAGGATAGATGTAACAACCCAAACCTTAGGCAGTTTGTTAGACCTGCAGAACATAACTTTGAGTTTATCATGCAACATCTGATTTCCGAAACCTCAGGCTGAACAAGCAAATTCAAGTTTAAAATAACCAAAAAGGTTATATAATTATTTGCAACAAATCGGGAATCAATTTGCATAATCACACAATAGGAACTTAAAGCCTCTTAATGACTTTATTTGAAACCTTGATTGATGAGACAAAATGGAGGTAGCCATAAAAGACCCTCCTGCTCCTTTTGGCGAGAATGTATCTTTCACCACTGCTATGCCAAATATTTTGCAACCAGTGAAATAAACATGAAACCAACATACATATGTATACACATATACATATTCATATTAGGTGTTCCATTGAACCAGAATTTCATAATACAGTGCAATTCAACACCAACTCTGTGTTGCCATTACCCACACTTGATGATTCTCCTGTGGCAACAAAACTATGTAACCATTCCAGTGATTCTTTAACCGATTACACCCTCGTGACTAACATATGCCATCATCACAATGCATCAACCTGAACATGAGCATGACAATATGCTTATTTGTCCAATCACTCTATAGCCCATACAATGCCTGTAGAGTCTATAAATAGTTGATACTAATAACAGAACTTTTTGGGCAAGTCATGCAAATCTGTTCCATCTCCAAACTCGAGATGATCTTTCAGCTACTTGGTAACTACCTTAAATAGCAACTGTGGCCCGATTTCCGAGCCAGTCTAGCAAGACAATCTTGGTCCTTATACTGAACCTGTCCACTCTAGTCTGCTTGAAAACCAATATTGTACATTTTACATTTACCGTTCAAAGTAGCTGATAATGTCTCAATCATTTGTACTGTATAACTAAGTATACACCTACCAAACTGCAAGTGGTCCCTTAATTGTAGAGTAGCACAAGTCCAGTGCATGGAACCTCTGGCCAGGTTTCATGCTGCCAGCAACTTCAGTAAACCGCTACTGCCAAAAAAGACATGGGATGCATTGTTGCCAAAACTATGAAACCTTGCTTGTTCCAATAGCTTGTGCTTCGCCCTCCAGGTTACTCCTATGGAAAAGTCTTACCTGAATAGAAGATTCGGCAGCCAACTGTAATATCCCCCTGAAAGCGGTGTTCACTGCATATTGTGTTTGGGATGGTAACTTTCTTGCCAGGCCTAGACCTCTGGCACATGCCCCGATCTCTTGGGCATGCTCTATGGCTATACCCTCAGACTCGGCGTTAAACTATACCAATCCCACATGCTCACCTCTTACATGAGGGAGCCATAAAGCAGGCCTGCTACAAAGCCCTGCTGACACCATTTCCCATTTAGGCCATTAGCACCAATTTGCAATAGAATAAAAGGTTTACCTAACAACTACTAGAGCAGTAATGAACACTGTTTGTCCATCATCGTGACATTATTAATTTCAGCTGGTGTTAACAATGACCTAGATGGCACTTACTAATTAACCATTTAACAAAATAACTGTTGCAGGTACTTACACACCTGAATTGCATCTATGCACTTAACAATTAATCCAACGACTATAACTGTTTTATACCAACAACTGTTACCAAAGTCTTATTGACTGCAATCTGTTGCCCAGGCCGGCATCATGGCCAATTGAATACCTAAAAGTAAATCCCAACATCCTACAAATCTATTTGATAGGACTTAATCTAACTGGATAGAGGAGCCCAATTTCTCAAATATAGTTTGAGACTAGACAGCGGATTTTAGCACAAGCGCTTTTAAAAACTGTGTATAGTTTACTTTGAATACTTTTGTCATCATTCTGTTATATTGCCTTAACCTAACAATGCCTCCTCATCCCCCATGATCACTGTGAAAGGGAATACCCTACTAAACTGCTATTCCCATAAAGCAGCCCTAACAAGGTACCCCTGGTGCCCATGAAGCAGCCCCGAACAAAGTAGCTGCTGGCCCGGACTTTCCCATAGCCCAGTATTTGCCATAGATTTGGCATTCTCATCAAGCAGCCCTGAGCAAAGGTGCTGCTGGCATAACCTCTCCAATAGGCTAGCCTACCATAACTTGGCATTCCCTTAGAGCAGTCCTGAGCAAAGGTACTGCTGGCACCGCCTCTGCAATAGGCTAGCCTGCCATAGTTTGGTATCCCCATAAGCAGCCCTGAGCAAAGGTGCTGCTGGCACAGCCTCTCCAATAGGCTTGCCTGCCATAGCTTGGCATCCCCATGAGCAGTCCTGAGCAAAGGCACTGCTGGCACAGCCTCTCCATCAGGCTAGCCTACCATAGCTTGGCATCCCCATTAGCAGTCCTAAACAAAGATACTGCTGACACAGCCTTTCCCATAGGCTGGCACTGCCATAACTTGACATTCCCATGAAGCAGCCCTTCCCAAAAGTGCTGCTCTCTAAATTAATTCCCAGAGGTGAAATCTCCCACCTTTTCCCAATTGTACTGACTATTTTGTCAGTTGTCCCCATATCCTGGGGATTATTGTAGTTTGGGAACCCCATAGGTGAATTTCCCCTCACCAGGAATCCATATAAATATAATATATATATATAAATATATACCCACGGTACCCTCCTGGCACGCAGGCTAATGATTTATGTGAATTAACCCCATTACCTGGGGACTACTGTGGTCTGAGAACCACACATATACCTGGGTTTCCCCTGCACCGGGAACCCAGCCTAACCATTTAGGTTTGTCTTAACCCCATGCGCTGGGGACTACTGTGGTCTGGGAACCACACATATACCTGGGTTTCCCCTGCACCGGGAACCCAGTTTAACCATTTAAATTAATTTTAACCCCATGTGCTGGGGACTACTGCGGTCTAGAACCGCATATGCTTGAGTTTCCCCTCCACCGGGAACCCAGGCAGACCGTTCAGGTCCGTTAAGCCCCATCCCCTAGGGACTACTGCGGTCTAAAACCGCACTATTCTCGGGTTTCCCCTACCCGGGAACCCAACCTGTGGAGTCACTGACCGCGTTATCAGTGACTCCGATCGCGAACCCGACTTTCCCAGCTCTCCGCTTCCGCGGTCGGACCAGGGTTTCCCCCCCCAAAGCCCTAGGCTGGTTCCCTCGTCGGTCATCGCGAACATCCACTGCAAAAAACCCCGGAGGTTCCTGCAGGAGACCTAGAACAGGTAAGAAAAAATAACACTTACCTGCAACTTTTTTAGACTTACCATGGAGGAGCTGAGCTGCTCCACAGTCGCCTGCACGAAAAACGTCTGACGTAATGACGCACGAACGGCTGTACGGGGTTCTTCACGTAGTCACTCACGTGACTCCGAAGTAAAATTGCAGACCCTTCAGCAGAATTGCTTGTATGTTCTGAAAACATCCAGGGAAGTAATGGATATTTTAATGAGAACAGTCTGTGAAATAGTTCAACCCACTAACAAAGGTGATTAGCTAGGAATTGATCCAAGGGCCAAGGTCATTCTAAAAACCGATTCCAAGTTATAATTTTTTATTAGTGACATTTATCCAAGGGTGCAATCTAGGATCTACACCAACACTCATCATTTTAATCTTTCGGATTACTTTTTTGTTACTTAATTCCTTGTCCTTCTACAGCTGCTGCCCCATTCGGTTCCTTATTTAATAAAGCAAAAAGCTAGACAGTCAGCAGGCAGATCATGATATGAGCATATTCATTGCTGGATATGCAGTAAAGAATCCTAACATAGTTACTAATATTCCAAGTTTTAGTAAAATGGGTTTTATTACTATGAGACAGAATACAAAAAAAATGATCAGATGAATCAAAAAATGAAAATGGAAATTATATTTATCAAATTGAAAATTTATTCCACCTGCCTTTTCAATACTATCAATCATGCATACTCATAACACATGTTGGTAATTTGCTCCACAGTTACAACTCTTATGAAGAACATCATCACCTAATAATTAGCCTTGTTATTTGGTTCCATAACATTTATCTCTACCTTTGGTTTGCATCAACCAAATATCACGATTGTATAATTTCCCTTCTTTATTTTAAAGACCTCAATATAAAATGACTACTTTTCTGGGCAAAAAAAACACCACATATTGTTCCTCTATTTATGTGGTAATTCATAATGCTTATCTTGAGTATGAGTCTCATGAGCCCTACCACAAATATTTCCAGGGCTATACGTGCATGAGGAGCATTGGGGATTGGGATAGGAAGTTTAAGAATAGATATTTGAACCACATCTAGAATATTGTATTGTGCTATTAAAGTCATTAATAAAAATAGTGAATCAATGGGGACTCAGCACAGAAGCTTGAAGGATATTAGTACTGCTTTCCAGTTCAATTAGATACCCATTATCCCTTGCTTAATGATGCCCAGTTTGCTTTCAGTAAGACTACTCAGATCCGGACCTCATCACAGCCATGGACAAACATAAAGTAGAAAGTTGCATTCCAGAGATATGGAAGAGACTTACTGCCTTTGATATTCATGTACCAGTTGACTGAGGAAGCAGCCCAATAAAATTGGTCATTGTGCATAAAAGGATAAATACTCCAGTAAGTTGGAGCCACACCTAAAATGAAGGAAACCAACTGAGGTTGTTTGTGGTCCATTATTTCAGCTACAGGACATAATTTCTGTAGTTTTTCAGAGCTTTGTCCTTGATCCAACTGTCCTTATCTGCATCACCAATTCCTTTGCTTCCATCGTAAGGTCAAAACCAGGAAATTCTACTTGCAATTCCTCAGCAAATTAAGCGATCCACACCTCCATACAGAAGGAACTGGACAATATTAATGCTGGGGCTGAGTTGTGCCAAGTGACATTTATGACACAAAAGTATCAGGAAATAACAACCTCCATTTACAGAGAGTCCAACCACTAACCATTGCTATTCAATGACATGGAAACAAGCACTTTGGCCCAAATCACCATGCTGACCATGTGGCCCAAGCAAACTAGACCAAATTGCCTGCGACTGGTCCATATCCCTCAGAACCTTCCCATCCATATACTGGCCTAGTGTGTCTTTAAAATATTATAAATGCACCTGATTTGGGAACTTCTTCCACATATGTATCACCCATGGTCTGAAAATCTTGCCCCTCATGTCCCTTTTAAATCTTTCCCCCTCACCTTAGACACATGCCTTCTAGTTCTGGATTCAACTATGCTGGCAAAAATCTGTGCCCATGCATCTTATCTATGCTCCTCGTGATTTTATATGCCTCTAAAAGGGCCACACCTCAGTATCTTGTGCTCCATGCAATGTAGACCAGTTTGACAGTACTCCAAATGTGGCCCTACCAATGTTTTGTACAGATGTAGCACGACATCCCAACTCCTGTGCTTAATTTCCAGACCGATGAAGGCAAGCATGCCAAATGTATTTTTAATCACCTCTTGCACGTGGCGAGACTTTTAGGGAACTATATAAAATTGCACTTGTAGGTTTCTTTGTTCTACAATATTCCAAGGGGCCCAACCATTTACTGCACAAGTCCTGTCCTGGTTTGTCCTACCAAAATGCAACATCTCCCATTTTTCTGAATTAAATTCCATCTGCCATTCCTCAGCCCAATGAGCCAGTTATAGATCAATATCTAATTTTAAATATAGATAACATTCTTCATTGTCCACTACATTTAGTAAAATCCGCAAACTTACTAACCAGGCCACATGCATTCACATCCAAATTGTTAATGTAAATAACTAGCAACAGTGGACCAAGCAACAATCCATGTGGTGCTCCAGTTGTCACAGACATCTGATCCTAAAAACAACCATCTACCACAATCCTCTATTCCCTAGCATCAAGTCAATTTTTGTTTCCAATTCGATAGCTCATTTTCAATTCCATGTGATGTAATCTTTCAGACCAACCTATTATGCAGTACCTTGCAAAAGTCCATAGAGACAATATCTACTGCATTGTCCTGATGAATATTTACAATATTGGATAATGGTAGCATTTGCATGAACCACTTGTTCTACAACAAAGGAGATGTTATATCCTTACCTGATCTGGCCTGTGTTGAATTTCAGCCCAAAAAGCAATGTGGTTGATTCTTAAATGTCCACTCAGATTAACAAGTTACAAAATTCAAGGGCAATTCGGGATGGATGATAAATGCTGGCCTAACATTTTTCATGTGCCTTTCAACGTTTTTCAGATGTTTCTGCTTCTGCTTCAACATGTATCATTATTAGTGGCAGGGCTTGAGTTAGCAGTTTGATGCCGATAATGTGAAAGGTGCCTTCATTTGAAAGTGGGGCAGTGGACAGAAGGCAGGCAGCTGAAACTCCTGATGACCAGAGGACATGTGATGTGCCATTTTCACATCCAGCAATCCATAGCAGGGTCTCTCTGCTTCATTTTCCTTCCTCCTCTACAACCTTAACACCCAACATTCAGCAACTCTGTGAATGAAATTCAGTCGCAGCAGCATCACTGTGCATTTAGGCTTCTCTAATTACTGAACTCTGTCATTTTACCAGATGCAAGCCATCTTTCACACATAATCAACTTCTTATAAAAGATAACATTTGGATAGTAAATTGATTTAATTTGAAATGGTTCTGATGTGTGTGATTAAATAAATGATTGTTGAAATATGACTAAAAAGACATTTTCACATAAGCAATATGTAAAAATCTGTTCTATGCATAATCCTGGGCCAATATATACATTTTCCTGTCAAATGATTTATGATTATTGCTCAATTATTGTTCAAATGCCATCTAAGATCCAGATGCATGAATGACTATTTAATATAGATTTTGTTTTTGCAGGAAGCATTATGGGAATCGTGTTTCCTGGCAGATAAACTTACAATAATATGAGGCTTATAGATTCCTCATAATAAGCAATTTACCTTGTTATTTATGACCAAAATTGGCAACTTATTAAGCCACAACATTATTAAAGAACTTAAGAAACAACACAAAGCAGCTTCACAGACAGTGAGCCTTCTGTGACAAATTATTCCACATATTCACCACCCTCTGACTAAAGAAATTCCTCCTCATCTCCTTCCTAAAAGAACGTTCTTTAATTCTGAGGCCATGACCTCTCATCCTAGACTCTCCCACTAGTGGAAATCTCCTCTCCACATCCACTGTATTTATTAGGGAGGACTCATATCTTATCTCTGGAGAACATGGATAGGTGATGTTTCAGACAGGGACCCTTCTCCTAAATCGGATCCTGACAGCCACTGAAGAAGTGACCCAACCCAAAACATCACTTGTCGATATTTTTCAGAGATGCTGCCTGACTTGCCTAGTTACACCAGCACTTTGTGGTTTTTTTTGTTAACCAGCATCTGTAGTACTTTGGTTCTACTATTGAACATAGAAGTTGGGATGACATCTCTATAATATCACTCCTGGTCTCTTGCAGTCCAAGGAATAAAGTCCTAGCTTGTTCAATCTCTCCCAGTAGCTTAAAGAGTGTATAACATCTTGAGGGGAATTGATAGGGTGAATACACAGTATTTTATCCAGATTATGGGAATCAAGAGCCAGAAGACATAGGATTAAGATGACAGGGGAAAAATTTAATAGGAACCTGAAGGGCAACTTTTTCATTTGTGTGGTGGGTATATGGAAATGGTTTAAAGGGATACGGGCCACATGCAGGCAAATGTGATTAGCTGAGATGGGGTACCTTGGTCGGCTTGGAATGGGCTGAGGGGCCTGTTCCAATGCTGTAAGGCCCAATTAGTCTAATACAGTGCTGATGATGGAATACATGTTTGCAAAAGGAATGCAATTTGAGCAGATTAGGAAACTTTGGAAATCATATGAGCTAAAAAGAGGCTACAGGAAGCTGGTGAAATTAATTACTTTTCCAGTACAGGTCCTTGAAAATTGAACAGCAACTGTGGATCAAGAAAAAAACAGATAGGAAAGGTTGGTTATTAGACATCAATCATGTTTCTGGATGGTGTGCCAAGGAAAGGCATATGGATAATGAACATGAGTGAATCAAGAATGAAACATTGGTGGAACATATGGGAAATGTGGTGACCATAACTTTCCAGTTACATTATATTTCCAATTCCATTCGTAATGAGAGGATTTGAGTAGAGGTGCAAAAAGGTCGTATTGGGGCGTATTGTGTGCAGTTCTGGAGTATTGTGTGCAGTTTTGGTCTCCTAATTTGAGGAACGACATCCTTGTTATTGAGGCAGTGCAGCGTAGGTTCACAACGTTAATCCCCGGGATGGCGGGGCAGTCATATGAGGAAAGATTGGAAAGACTGGGCTTGTATTCTTTGCAATTTAGAAGGATGAGAGGGGATCTTACAGATACATATAAAATGATAAAAGGACTGGACAGCTAGATGCAGGAAAACAATGTTGGGGGAGTCCATTTAAAACTGAGATGAGAAAAGCTTTTTCACCCAGAGAGTTGTGAATTTGTGGAATTCTCTGCCACAGAAGGCAGTAGAGGCCAATTCACTGGACAAATTTAAAAGATAGTTAGATAGAGCTCTGGGGGCTAGGCAGGCACGGGTTTTCTGATTGTGGATGATCAGCCATAATCACAATGAATGGCAGTGCTGTCTCAAAGGGCCAAATGGCCTCCTCCTGCACCTATTTTCTATGTTTCTATGTTTCTATCCCATTTCCACTGACTTGGCTTTGGCCTCGTACATTTTTTCTATGGAGCAGGGAGCAGCTCATCTTTCAATGAGGCACATTATCGCCCTCTGGCCTCAAGTTTTCTCATGTGCCAGTGAATTTATATCTAGCATACCCCTCGCACAGACCATTGTACAATGTGCAAGATAATATTTATTTTGAAGCTTATCACACTCAGGTGGATCCGTGAGTTAATCATGCATTTCTCCAGTTGTTAGGGTGGCACGGTGGCGCAGTGGCAGAGTTGTCGCCTTACAGTGCCAGATACCCAGGTTTGATCCAGACTACATGTGCCGTCTGTACAGAGTTTGTGCGTTCTCCCAGGACAGCAAGAGAATGTACAATTGATTAAAAAATTGGTGATGGTGGAAATCCAAAATAAAAACAGTAAATGTTAGAAATACTCAACAGATCAGGACACATCTGCGGGAAGAGAAATAGAGTCAACGTTTCAGGTGAGAACTGAAAAGGGGACAAATAAAAGCTGCAGGAAGGGTGGAGGAGGGTAATGATTTTGTAAGGATAAAACCATGGGAATAAACTGTAGACAAGGCTACCTGGTCAATGAGTGAATGGGAGCAGTTAGAGGTTGAGACAAAAGTACATGGATGAAAGATTGCTTCTGTTGGAAAATGCAGAGCAGGAAGGTGGGTTAGGTTGGGCATGTCCTCCACACCCAGAGAGATAAAGGAAAAAAAGAGAAAAAAATATGTTGAGCAATATCATAGCTGGATGACGCTTGCACTCAGCTGAAAGGGAAAAATGTGTTGATGGTGACTTTTCTGAAGTTGGGGGAAATTGCAGAGAATAGTCAGTGGTAAGCGGATGGGCTAAAATGTAAGAACTGGGGGAACTTCACAAGTCCACAAGTTATAGGAGTAGAATTAGGCTATTTGGCCCATCGAGTCTACTCCACCATTCAATCATGTCTGATCTCTGCCACCTAATCCCATTTTCCTGCCTTCTCCCCATAACCCTTGACACCCGTTCTAATCAAGAATTTGTCTATCTCTGCCTTAAAAATATCCACTGACTTGGCCTCCACAGCCCTCCGTGGCAATGAGTACCTCTGATTAAAGACATTCCTCCTCACCTTCTTTCTAAAAGAACGGCCTTTAATTCTGAGGCTGTGACCTCTGATCCTAGACTCGCCCACCAGTGGAAACATCCTTTCCACATCCACTCTATCTAAGCTTTTCATTATTCTGTAAATTTCAATGAGGTCCCCCTTCAACCTTCTAAACTCCAGTAAGTAGAGGCCCAGTGTTGTCAAGAGCTCATCGTATGCTAACCCACTCATTCCTAGAATCATTCTTGTAAACCTCCTCTGGACACTCTCCAGCACCAGCACTTCTTTCCTCAGATATGGTGCCAAAAAAAAGGGAACTGTATATGAGAAAAAAACAAATTGCTGGATAAACTCAGTGGGTCAGGCAGCATCTGTGGAGGAAATGGACCGGCGCTGTTTTGGTTGGGGACCCTTCAGGCCGCTCCTTGTTCTCTGGAACTTTGCCCATGTCCTGTTCCAGAGGACAGGGGGTGAGAGTAGAGGTGCAAAAAATGGATGAGATGTGGTACAGGGCTTTGCCAGTGTTGGCAGAGGTGAAACCATAGTTCAGGAAGATGGAAAGTATTTTAGAAGCCCGTGTGTGGAAAGCCTCATCATCAGAGTGAATACGACGGAGAGGGAGCAACTGGAAGAATGGAATAGATTGGAACAGGAGCCAGGGTGGGATGAAAAGTAGTAAGTAAGGTGCAGTGTCCATTCCCAGGCACAACTGAAATTTATACCAGGGCATAAATGGCCCTTAATACCAGGCTGCAAGCCAGTCGAGTTCACCTATTAGTGTGCACTTGAATTTGAAGACAACAAAATGTTTCATATTCGACTTGATACTGAATTTGAACAAATACTTTGGCTGCCACCTAATGGCATCCTAAAATAACTGCAAACTGACTCAATATGGAAACATTGCCGAAAAAGTTCCTGAAAATAGATTGTGTTTATAATGCATGTCATTATCACTGAGTAAATCAGTCAACAAGTTCCAGGATTGAAAATAGACACTAGGTTGTTTAGTTGAGAAACACTTACACAAAAATATTGGTATTAATCGGAACTACGTTAGACGGAATGTTCTGAAATAGCACATCCACAGTGGGCTGCGTAATCTCTTTTTGTATCACAGGACTTATGATAGCCATTGCTTTTGTTAATGGAAAAACAAATCACAAAAACTTGCAGGAAGTATGAGTTAATGAACATTATGATCAACTAAGAATTTCAATGTTCCAATTTTAGTACAGATGGCTATTAAACACAACCAACTCTTAACTCTCTTGAGTGTCTGCTTCATGACCAGTGAGATTTAGAGTAATAAAGTCATACAGTATGAAACAAGCCCTTTGGCCCAATTTGCCCACACCAGCCAATATGTCCCATCTACACTGGTCCCACCTGCCTGTATTAGGCCCATATCCCTCTAAACATGTCCTGTCCATGTACCTGTTTAAATGTTTCTTAAACATTGATATAGTGCCTGTCTCAACTACCTCCTCTGACAGCTCTTTCCTTACACCCGCCACCCTTTGGTGAAAAAGTTAACCCTCAGGAGCCATCTTTCCCCACTCAATTTAACCCTGTCTTATGGTTCTCGATTCAACTACTCTGGGCATTTAAGAGAGGGGATTTAAAGAGTGAGATAATTGGAGGTCAACAACAAAAAAACAGAATGAATTAAGAATTAAGGCCGAGAATTAGGGAGAAATAGAAGGATTGGATTGGGAGCAAAAAATGCAGAAAGGAAAAATATTACAATTTTAAAAATCATGAACAAGAATTGAAAAAGTGAGATTTAACATTTAAAGTTGTTCCTTTTCTGGGACAGATAAGTTGACTAGAATTCCAATGATAATTATGATTTAATTAAAAGGTATTTGCGCTCTTGTTTGCCAGACAATCTTTTGTTGTGAATTAAACACAAAATTAAAGTAAAAATCCAACAAGTTTGTATCATAATGGTGAGAATATTTGCCCTTTGTGTCAAACATGCAGCAAAATTAACATTAATTGAATAGCAAGTTCTGGTCATTCACAGCAGATCCCTTAGTTCTTTGAAATTACTGACCAATTTGTGTATTGTTGCTGCTCATGCAATGACTTTGATGCTTTTCTTTTGGCAAGATTTACTTCAATGTCATAACAAAGGCATCCAAACAAGGATATAAGAAATGGTGGTAGGAGAAAACCATCAACCCCTTTGAATCTCTTCCATTATTCATCAACATGGTCGATCTTCTCTCTCAGCACCACAATTCTTCCCTTCCCATCAAAACCACCCCCTCCTCTGGTGCTTTCACTTGCAACTGCAGGAAATGCTACACTTGTCGCTTTACCTCCCCCCTCGACTCCATCCAAGGACCCAAGCAGTCTTTACAGGTGAGGCAGAGGTTCACCCGCACCTCCTCCAACCTCATCTATTGCATCCGCTGCTCTAGGTGTCAACTGCTCTACATCGGTGAGACCAAGCGCAAGCTTGGCAATCGCTTCGCTCAACACCTTCGCTCGGTTCGCAATAACCAACCTGATCTCCCGGTGGCTCAGCACTTCAACTCCCCCTCCCATTCCGTATCAGACCTTTCTGTCCTGGGCCTCCTCCATGACCAGAGTGAGTCCCACCGCAACTTGGAGGAGCAGCACCTCATATTTTGCTTTGGTAGTTTATACCCCAGCGGTATGAACATTGACTTCTCCAATTTTAGGTAGTCCTTGCTTTCTCCCTCCTTCCCTCCCCTTCCCAGCTCTCCCACAGCCCACTGTCTCTGCCTCTTCTTTTCTTCTTCCTACCCCCCCCCCACCCCACATCAGTCTGAAGAAGGGTCTCGACCCGAAATGTCACCTATTCCTTCGCTCCATAGATGCTGCCTCACCCACAGAGTTTCTCCAGCATTTTTTGTCTACCTTCCATTTTTAAAGTTGATCACATTTGTGAAGTTTTAGCTTTATCAGTTTCAAACATTACCTTGATATTGGATTAAATGGATTTTCTTTGCACCCATTTTAACAGCTTAGGGGCAGAATTTCTTAATTCCCCTTGTGTTATACGCCTTCCCTTGGATCCCTGCCATCAGTAATGCTTTTTTGGAAAGAAGTAATCAGTGGAGTAATGGTGAAATGGATTTCCAGAGACAATAATATGTGATGACTAGATAATCAGCCATAACTAGTGCAGAGAGTTCAAACCGTTGGATGAGGAGGGTAATCTTGAATGCACATCCTCAGAATGTCTTCACAAAAAGTAGATGTTCATCTCGGCCATAAGAGTGATGTCACTGTTGTTAATTCCTTAAGTGGGAGTGAAATTCCTATGCTAGTGCAGCGTGCTTTTGTTGGTTCTGTATTTGAACATTAATGTGTAAAGATGCAGGCACAAACATGTTCCAGAAAATGAACAGCAGCTTGTTCCCATCAATACCTTTAACCCTTGTACTTGTGAATGTTAAGGATTTGTCCATCTGCTTTGTGCAACACTGCTTTTGTATCACAGTGTTTGATGCAGCAAATCGATTTGTCACTGTCAAGGTTTAGCATGTCTGCTACCTTTGCTAGTCCTGCTAATAAAAGTCCTTTGAACTCAGTGCTACACCTCTCCATTTGGGGAAACAGCACAACAACGTAACTGCTGGGATTGTTATCATGTAGCTGAGGGAATTATATTCTTAACACCTTCCAAGTCTGACCAGTGCTGAGATGAATGTGTGTTAATGGCAGTTGAGTATCAGGTTATGTCCATTTAGTGACTGAATGATTCCTCTGTACAGATAGCAGTCCTCGTGAGCACAGCTGCTGATGATAAAGCTGCTGATGATAAAGCTATCTCCTTGTTGCATTTGATGAAGTCAACAATGAAGAATGTTTAGTGCTTAAGGCAATGAATCCATTTCAGGGCAGGAATGTCAAGTCTTCTCTATATCTTGCCAGGGAAAGTGTTGAAAGCAGATATGCTCACAACATTTAAGAGGCACACAAACTGGCAGAGAATTGAGTGATAGAGCCCATGTACAGGCAGTTTAAATTGGCATCTTGTTTGGCGCAGACTGTACGGTTTCTATACTGTACAGTTCTACATTCTCTGTTCTATATTCTTGGCCAGCCTTCCATAGCTAATTCTAACTGTTAGGTTCCTGGGAATGCTTTAATTGGACATCATTTGGGCACCTCCTGGTCATTTTACTATAGTTTCAGCCACGGGACAAACTATACATAAGAACAGCTGAAAAGCAAATGTACAGTAGAATCCAAAAATTGAAGGGACTTCCTGTCATATGTCTTTGGCAGAAGATGCTGAGATGGAGGCTTGCCATTTTCCTGCTTTTACCTCTCTGCATCTTCAGAGATGGTCATCCTTTAGTGGTTGCTGACATGCATTTTCTCTGCCATCTCCCTCTGTTCATTGTACTGCTCCCCCCCAGTTCCTCCACCTACACTTCCTCACTATGCTGGAAGGCCTCGGGCTAAGGCTGAGCCCTCTTGATGACACAGATATGGGGAATGTAGCAAATGATGAAATATTCAACCGATGCTTACATTGGGTCATGTTAAAACAGAAGGAAGGAGCATCACTGGACTTTATCGAGTGGAAGGAGTGTCTGAGGGAGATTATTTTAGAGATAGTAAATTTAAGTCGTTTTTGAAAAGGATAGGGATGGACTAATTATAAAGGTGTTAAGTTGGAGCAGGGCAATTTCATAACCATGAGAGGGGACCAGGGAAAGGTAGATTGAGAGCAGCTGCTTATAGGTAACATGAAACATAGAACATGGAACAATGCAGATGGAACAGGCACTTTGTCCCTTGATGTTGTGCCAAACATGATGCTAAATTCAACTAATCCCAGCTGCCTACACATGGCTATATGCGTCTATTACCTGCCTGTTCGTGAGCCTGTCTTATGTCTCTTAAACATTGTTATCGTATTTGCTTTCATCATCCCCCCTGGCGAAATACTCCAGGTTCTTCCGTATTTGACACCTCCATCCTGATAGAACATCTATCCCATCTACCCTCTCATGATTATATATTTAGGTCAGGTTGCCCAATAGTCTCCAGTGAAAGTAATAGTAAGATTAAACGAGAACTTACCAGTTCGAAGGTTGATCTTTATTTCATGAGGAGTTGCGATGAGGGATTTCGTGAAGAACCCGCCAGCACGCATGCGCGACATTCTTCAAAGTAGCGGTGTGGAATCACAGAAACCAACAACAGAAATGACTTGGCATAGTAAGATTGAAGAGACTCTAATTACCAGTTGAGTATGATCGAGGGTTGGGAGCGGAGGGCACGAAATCCCTCATCGCAACTCCTCATGAAATAAAGATCAACCTTCGAACTGGTAAATTCTCGTTTAATCTTACTATTTCATTTCGGAGTCACGTGAGTGACTTCGTGAAGACTTCAAAGCTTCTGTGATTGCACGCCCTGGACCACGTCCATGCTGACACACCACTAGCAAGGATGGATGGGAGTAAACAATTTTTCAAACTGCTTATACTGAAAAACAAGAATAATATTTATTAATAACAAAGCAAAAAAACCCTTATTCGGGGACATCTCCACGTTCTTGACCTGCATTCAGCACGGCCTCCGCGAACTGTAGAGGAGCAGCAACAGGCTTGTTGTAAAATCGCTGAAATACAGCTTCATTCGCCCATCCTGCTGTAGCGAGAATATGGTCCATGGGCACCTCCATGACCCTCGCCGCCGACGTTGATGCAGCCCTGGTGGAATGGGATTTGAAGACATTAGTGTCGATACCTGACTTACCCAAGACGATCCTGAGCCACCTGGATATCGTCTGGACTGTCACTCGATGGTGAGGTTTCTTGTGAGTGACAAGCAGGTATTTCTCCATTCCCCTTATGTTTCTCGTCACCTTGACATAGTGACGGATATGGGCGGCTAAACATAGCCTTGCATCTGCGGGGTATGCCGGGAACTTCAGCTGCAGCCCTGTGCACCCAGGTCTATGCTGCTTTAGTAGCTCATCGATAAAGAAGACTACTTCTGCAGGGGTAGAGATCATCCTGTCAATCCGGATTTTATGCAGTGTCTGTACCCTCTGCGCTGAAGTCAGTGCTAGTAACATCACCAGTTTCATGGTGAGTTTGTCCAGCTCTAGCCCTTCCATGGGCGACCACGTCCTGAGCAGGGTTAGTACTTTCCTGACATCCCAGGTGATATTATAGCGCGGTCTAGGCGGATTCGAATTGAATATACCCCGCATGAGCCTGGACACCAGCCTGTTGGATCCTACCTCAATATTGAGGTAGAATGACAGCGCGCTTCTGGCGCTGTTGATGGCACTGTAGCTCAAGTGTTCATCATGGTGCAACCCCGCAAGGAATTCCAATACGTCGGCTATGGATGCATCGTCATATGTGATCTGAGAGCGGCCGCAGTAGGCTTCCTATTTTCGGATGTGGGAGAGGTATTGCCGCCTGGTGGACTCCCGGCACGATGCTCCAATGGTATCCATAGTTCTGAGTGACAGGCCATACTGCAGTAATGGCCGGTTCAGAATCTGCAAGCCAAAAAATTCAGATAGCTATGGCAAGGATGTGGCTCCCCCGACACAGGGTTAGTGACCAATTGTGGGCAACCCTCTAAGAGGACCCAAGGCTGACTGATCATGTCAAAGACCACCGGATACCATGGCTGCGTAGGCCAGTCGGGTATAATAAGAATGCCCTTAGCAGCATCCATCTGGATTTTCTGCAATACCCGACTGATGAGGCAAAATGGGGGGAATGCATAGAAAAACCAATTCCCCCAGTCCAGCGAGAATGCATCCATCGCCATTGCCCCAGGATCTGGTTCCCACGAAACGTATGTTGGTACCTGATGGTTCAACCGTGACGCAAAGAGGTCGATATCCGGTTTACCAAATTTAGCTGTAATTTTAGCGAAGATTTGAGGATGCAACATCCACTCGATGTTGTCATTAAACTTGCGTGACCTGGTGTCTGCCACAGTATTGAGCTCACCTGGTAAATAGGTAGCTGAAATCCAAATATTCCGTTGAATACACCAGAGCCAAATTGTATTAGCCAATTCATCACATGAAATTGACCTGGTACCGCCCATATGGTTTAAATATGCCACCGCAGTGGTATTGTCTATTTGGATACGGACATGAGCATCTGTAAGATTGGAACAATAAGCTCGAAGTCCGTGAAATGCTGCAAGCATCTCCAAATAGTTTATCCCTTGTGACAACAACATAGTAGATTCAAGGGTGTCCCATCTGCCCCCGCAACTAGAGTAGTTGTCCGTAGCTCCCCAGCCATAGGAGCTTGCATCGGTTTGCAAGTATACCATTGGATTGGGCACAATAATGGGTTTAAATGAGTCACTAATATGGTCCACCCACCATTGTAACTTAATCTTAGCTTTAAGAGGCAGCTGCATAGATCTATCGAAATGACCGGAGTTCTGTTTTAACGCAGAGATCTTGGCTCTTTGCAAATTTTGATAATGCAAAGGCCCGTATTGGGCTGCTGGAAACAATGCTACGATCTTGCCAATCACCTTAGCAGTTTGCCTAATTGATGGTATACTGGCGCAGGCTAAATCTTGACATGCTTGGGTGACATCCTGAACCTTGTTAGCCGGTATGGTGGCCCTCATGCGATTGGAATCCATGGTGAACCCCAGATAATCCATAACCTGTGAAGGGCAGAACTTCGATTTATCTGGATGGACAATAAACCCCATTTCCTGAAAAAGTGCCACAGTGGCTGAGACTGCCTGTTCAGCCGACTCCAGGGTGTTGCCAACAATCAATATATCATCCAAATAGGCCATCACTATATGATGTTGCTTCCGTAGCCTGGCCATAATGGGTTTCAGTAATTTAGTAAACAATCTAGGGGCGGTAGTAAGCCCATTTGGCAAAGCTCTGTATTGCCAGAGTTGATCCATCCAGACAAATTTTAAGAACTTCCTGTGGTGTTTCCAAATGGATACAGAATAGTATGCATCTTTTAAATCAATGCATGCCATAAATCAGCCATGAGAAAGCAATGACTTGGCTGTTTCGAAAGTGTCCATTTTGAAATGGGTGTATGTTACAAAAGTATTCAAATGGGTCAGATCAATAATAACCCGACATCCTCCATCCTTCTTGGGCCTGGTAAATATATTTGATACAAATTCAATTGGTTCGTGTATAGTTTTTTCTATCACGCCTTTTTCTTCTAACCTTAAGATCTCAGCACAGCCTGCTGCCTGGTCAACGGCAGACAGTGTAAATGTCCGATTGGGCATATGCTGGGATGGAGGAATGTTGCCGTTAATAAATTCAATTTCATGACCTTGAATACTTTGTAAAATAAATTTATCGGAAGTGATAGTTTCCCACGCCTCCAAGAAAGACCGAAGGCGCCCACCAACATGTCAAGTTAAACACACAGGTACATGAAAACCAGACCGCCTTACCTCCCTGGTTACCGGTGGTCCCTGACATGTTTGGCGGGTCGTGGAGGTGCTGGGTTGGGCTGGTGCTGTGGCGTCCGCATCTTCCACGGAGGCCGTTGCGGGCCTTGCCCTAAAAAAGGCCGCGGCTGCTGGGGCTGCTGGTATTGAGGAGGAGCTGGAGCGTAGGTCCGTGTCGGTCTGGAGACAGGGCCTCGTGGCCTAATAAATGGCGCTTTAATGGCCGGCGGCCTGGGGGCGATCTGAGACCGCATGAGTCCCACCGTTTTGGCATGTTCATCCAGCTCCTTAACTCTCTTCGGGAGGTCTTCCCCGAACAGCTGTCTGGGCGGTGGTGGAGGAGGCACCTTGCACAACCCAGCAAATTTTGGGTTGAGCGTGGGGCGGATGCTGCTTTTCCTGAAGGCATTTATTTCATGCTGAGTAGCACATAGCAGCGCGAGAGCATCTTCCTGCTCTAGGTTGAGGTCCTCTCCATCCACCGACCGCGCAAACGCGGTGATTCCAGCCGTGAGCAGCCTCAGGATGCGTTGGAGCTTGATCTCCTGAATCCTGATGGCTGTGCCTATGTTGCCCCAGATCGGCGTATTGACCACGGGCACGTTGAGGGAGTTGCAGTTGGATGGGGCTTTGTGCCTGTTGATAGCCTGTGATAGAACATCCTCCTGGAGCTGGTGGTTAGTGAGGAAGTCCACGGTGGCAGCCAGTTTGGGGTTGAGGGGAAGTCCCGCTGTTTCCGGAGAAGCAAATTTCGCCGCCACATCCAGGAGTTCCTCCTGCGGCACCTCGGATGGAACCGGTGTAGGGTCAGAAAATTCCTCCTCTTCTGGCTGCCTCAGGCTGGCTGTTGAGACTGGTGAAACCTTTCTGTGCCCTTCGATGCTGGATGCCTCCTGCCGTTGGTTCTGTAAAAGGAGCTCCAACATCCATTCCATACGGTCAATACGCCCTTCGCCCTGAACACTCGGGCGGTCGGAGTCCTCATGCTCTGATATACTGCTGAGGCTCCTTTCATCGGCCCGCACCTCGTCGAGGTGAACCCGGTGCCGGAAGTTGTCGCTGCCAGCCGCCGCAGCAAAGCTGAGCGATTCCCGCGCGGGAGGTGTGTTCAAATGCCTTCGTTTGGCGGAGCCTAATGCCGCTGCCATGGAGGGCAAACGCGGTGGAGAGTCGGCACCCAATGCCTCAGCACGGTAACCCATGCCCGCGCGGGCTTGCCGGCTGCCCACATCGTGGACCTTGCCGACGCATGGTCTCGTCCTCCCATCCATGGGGGACTCGGCGACCGTGGCGGGACTCCTCCCAAATGCCCCGTCCCGGCCTCGGTGGTTGGGGAGTCAACACTGGACCTCGCAGTGGACTTGAGTCCCGCCTTTGCACCAGTCCGCTGTTTGGCTGCAGGTGATGCCTTTGCCCCTGAGGGGTTAGGCTTCCGGGCTCCATCCCTCCCTCTTCTCCGAGGGCTGAGGGAGAAGGGCCGTGCAGCCGCACGCGAGCCCTTGCCCAGGTCCGCCAACGGGCCCGTTGGCGACCTCAATGCGGAGGCAGGGTCTACCTGCTCCGGCGGCACACCGCAGTCCAGCTCCTCGAACTCCTCCCCGGAGCTGCGGTGTATCAGCGGGTCGGGTCCTGCAACAACAGGGCTCCCCGGTTTCCCCGCCTTCTTCCCGGCCTGTCTCGCAGGTGCAGCCGATGATGAGGGCTCCGGGACAGGTGGCCGGCGACTCCGGACGGATGTCTTGCGGCCTCTCGAACTCCCCTCCATGCCCTTGCTGAAAGACAAAAAAGTACTCGCAGCAAGGACCAACCAACTTAAGATTAGTACAACTTACCTTAGCGGTCCCTTATGAAGGACTGGCGGGGAGCACACCCCACCGCCAGCCGTCGACAGCAACGCGTTGCGACGATATGTCGCGCATGCGTGCTGGCGGGTTCTTCACGAAGTCACTCACGTGACTCCGAAATGAAATCTAAGTTTGTCCATCCTTTCCTTATGGCTAATACCTTATAATCCAAGCGGCATTCTGGTGAACTACTTCTGGAACTCCTCCAAAGCCTCCATAACATTCCTGTAAGAATTGCACACAATAATCTAAATGTAGTTGACTAAAAGTTTAATAGAGCTGCAACCTGACTTCCTTACTTTTGTACTCAATGTGCCAATCAAAGAAGACAAGGATGCCATATGCCTACTTTACCATCTGCCATTGCCATTTCCTGGGAGCTATCGACTTGCATCTCAAGATCCCTCTACTCATTATTGCTCTTACGCATTTGGTCATTTATTCTCTACGTTTCTCTCATATTTGACCTTCGTAAGTGCCACACCTCAGGCTTGTCTGAATTAAACTCCATCTGCCATTTTTATGCCCATGATTTCAAATAGATCTATATCCTTCTGGATCATCTGACAACCTTCAATAACTATCGCAAATCTCTGCCTATTTTGTGTCATCCCCAAATTTACACTTACATTATTGTCCAAATCATTTGTACATATTTAGGTTTAGGTTTAGGTTTATTATTGACACGTGTAACAAAGTACAATTTAAAAGCTTTGTTTGCTATCCAACAGATCAGATATACCATACATAAATGCAATCAAGTCAAACTCAAGAACAATTGTAGAGCAAAAGGGAAGAGATAGAGTGCAGAAACACATACGACAGAGGCTCCAGTACTGATACCACGGGTCATAGACCTCACGTCAGAGTAAGACCTCTCGACTAGTACCCTCCGCCATTTATGATTAAGCCAAATTTGAATCCAATCCACCAAGTCACTGTTCATTCCATGTGTCTACCTGTGCATCTGTATCAGCCTACCACAAGGAGCCTTATTGAATGCTTTAACTAAAGTCTATGGAGAAGAAATCCACGGCCCTATTCTCTTTGATCATCTTCTTCATCTCATCAAAAAGTTCAATCAGGTTCATAAGATATGAGTCCTCTCTAATAAATACAGTGGATGTGGAGAGTATGTTTCCACTAGTGGGAGAATCTAGGACTAGAGGTCATACCCTCATAATTAAAGGAAGTTATTTTAGGAAGGAGATGAGAAGGAAATTCTTTAGTCAGAGGGTGGTGAATCTGTGGAATTCTTTGCCACAGAAGGCTGTGGGGGCCGTCAGTGGATATATTTATAGCAGAGATAGATAGATTCGTGATTAGTACGGGTGTCAGAGGTTATAGGGAAAAAGGCAGGGGAATGGGGTTAGGAGGGAGAGATAGATCAGCCATGATTGAATGACGGAGTAGACTTGATGGGTCAAATAGACTAATTCTGCTCCTATCATGTTCTTATGACTTATGAATACAAATATGAGTGAATCCTATCCCGTATAATTCCAAATATAGTAAATGCTATCCCTAATATGTAAGTAATACTCTAATAGTGTATCTGGCTATGCTCTCAAAACCTGTAGGCTTAACTAAGACCTGGCTAGAGTTTTCAGGCAAATCTTCAATCTTTAGGTTTAGATTTAGGTTTAGGTTTATTACTGTCACACATACCAAGGTACAGCAAAAAGCTTTATTTTGCATCTGTCCAAACAGATCTGATATACAATACATATACACAAACAGTTCAAAGTCAAGTACAAGAGATAGAACAAAGGGGAAGATGCAGAGTGCAAAATATAATTCTCAGCGTTCTAGTGCATCAGTTCCATAGACAATGTCCAATGTCCTAAAAGGGGTAGAGGTGAATTGAACAGTACCCTTACTTATGAAAGGACTGTTTGGAAGCTTGATAACAGAGGGGGGAAAGCAGTACCCAAGTCTAGTCTGCACACATTCAAGCTTCTGTACCTTTTACTGTATGGGAGCAAGGGGGAAGAAGGAATGACCAGGGTGGAACAAGTCTTTGATTAGGTTGGTTGTTTTTCTGAAGCAGTGTAAAGTGTAGATGGAGTAAATGGTAGGAAATCTAGTCAGTTTGATGGACTGGGAACATCTAAAACTCTCTGCAATTTCTTCCGGTCTTGGGCAGAGTTGTTACCAAACCAAGCTGTGGTACAACCCGACAGTATGCTTTCTATTGTGCATCTGTAGAACTATGCAAGGGTCACTGGAAACATGCAGAATTTCCTCAGTCTCCTCAGGAAATAGAGGTGTTCCTGTAAAATTGTCCCTAGTGTGTAGAACTGGCGTGCGGGTGTGACAGATATTCAAAGAAATATTTCACAATTCTCAATTATTATACATTCATTTATTACACAATCATTGAGATAGAAAGACAATGCAGGAAAAATTATCCACTAGGCAGCGTGGGCCAGAGGGCCTATTTCCACACTGTTTCTGGAAACATAGAAACATAGAAAATATGGGAAACAGTTGCGGCCCCAACACCGAGACTTGCGGCACTCCACTCGCCACTGCCTGCCACTCCTACTCTTTGCTTCCTGTCTGCCAACCAATTTTGTATCCATGTCAACACCCTACCCCCAATACCATGTGCTCTAATTTTAGTCACCAGTCTCCCATGAGGGACCTTATCAAAGGCTTTCTGAAAGTCTAGATACACTACATCCACTGGCACCCCTTCATCCATTTTACTTGTCACATCCTCAAAAAATTCCAGAAGATTAGTCAAGCATTTCCCTTTCCCTTTCATAAATCCATGTTGACTTGGACAAATCCTTTTACTGCTATCCAAATGCCCCATTATTACCTCTTTAATAATTATCTCCAGCATCTTTCCCACCACCAAAGTCAGGCTAACTGATCTGTAATTCCCCGTTTTCCCTCTCGCTCCTTTCTTGAAAAGTGGGATAACGTTAGCTATCCTTCAATATACAGGAACTGATCCTGAATCGATCGAAAAAATTGGAAAATAATCACCAATGCGTTCACTATTTCTAGAACCACCTCCCTGAGGACCCTGGGATGCAGACCATCAGGCCCAGGGGATTTATCATCCTTCAGTCCCATTAGCTTCCCAATACTATTTCCCACCTAATGAAAAATTATTTCAGTTCCTCTACCCCCTTAGATCCTCTGTCCTCCAGTACATCCGGGAGATTGTTTGTGTCTTCCTTAGTGAAGACAGATCCGAAGTACCTGTTCAACTCTTCTGCCATTTCCTTGTTACCCATAATAATTTCACGCATGTCAGCCTTTAAGGGTTTTCCCTTAACATATCTAAAGAAGCTTTTACTTTCCTTCTTTATATTCCTGGCCAGTTTCCCTTCGTACTTCATCTTTTCAGCCCGTATTGCCCGTTTTATTTCCTTCTGTTGTCCTATGAAAGTTTCCCAATCCTCTGGCTTCCGGCTACTCTTTGCTGTGTTATACATCTTTTCTTTTAGTTTTATACTATCCCTAACTTTTCTTGTCAGCCACAGTTGCCTCCTACTCCCCTTAGAATCTTTCTTCCTTTTTGGAATGAAATGATCCTGTGTCTTCCGGATTATGCCCAGAAATTCCTGCCATTACTGTTTCACTGTCATTCCTGCTAGGATCCCTTTCCAGTCTACCTTGGCCAGCTCCTCTCTCATGCCTTCATAGTCCCCTTTGCTCAACTGCATCACTGACGTTTCCAATTTAACCATTTCCTTCTCAAATTGCAGATTAAAACTAATCATATTATGATCACTACCTCCAAGCGGTATATATCTACCAACATATCTACCAACCTCTAACTGAGCCTCAAGCTCATCCACCTTACTTCTTTTACTTTGTGCATTTATATACAATACTTTTAATTCCTTACGCATCTCACCTTTCACATTGATCCCTATTACACTTGGCCATAGTCTCCTATCCCTTTGTGAGCTTTCTTTCCCATTAATTCTGGGGTCATTAACTATCCCATTACTCTCTTTCCCTTTAACTCCGTCCTTGACTATCCCATTTGACACCCCACCCCCCTTATTCAGTTTAAAACCACCTGTGTAACAATGGCAAACCTGCCTGTTAAGGTGCAATCCGTCCCTTTTGTACAGTACCCCCTTACTCCAAAACAAATCCCAGTGGTCTAAGAATCCAAATCCTTGCCCCCTGCACCAGTTCCTCAGCCACACATTCAGGTCCTGTATCTCCCTGCTCCTGCTCTCGCCAGCACAAGGAACTGGAAGCAAACCGGAAATAACCACCCTGGAGGTCCTGCTTTTCAGCATTTTTCCGAGCTCTCGAAAGTCACGTTTCAGAATATTAATTCCCTTCTTTCCGACATCGTTTGTGCCGACACGAACTACCACTTCCGGCTGATCACCTTCGCCCCTGAGGATTTTCTGCACTCTGTCCATGACATCCTGGATCCTGGCACCAGGGAAGCAGCACACCATCCTCGAATCCCGTCTGTTGTCGCAGAAACCCCTGTCCGTACCTCTCACAATGGAGTCTCCAACTACCATGGCGTTGCCTGATGTTGGCCTCTTTGGTTTTGGATCAACAGCCCTTTTTGCTTTGCAAGCCAGTCCGCCGCTCAGTGTGTTAATGTCTTCTGTCCCGACAGCTTCTAAGTGGGTGAACCTGTTCACAAGAGGTACAACACCCCGATTCCATGTTCCCCTCCCTTTCTCACCGTCACCCACCTTCTCTCTTCCAGTACCTCAGGTGTAACAATCTCACTGTAGGACTTGTCAAGGAACGACACAGTTTCTCGGACGAACCTGAACTCATCCACTTACTTCTCCAGTTCCCAACACGGTCCTTCAGGAGCTGTACCTGGATGCACTTCTCACATTTGTAGCAGCCAGAGGCACCAGCAGTGTCCTTGACCTCCCAAATCCCGCAAGCATCACACTGAATCAGTTTGCTTCTTTCATCTCTCCCTCTCCAGCGTTTGGTGTGGCGTCCTCCCTCAGCCTCCTCGCCAAAGCCTCCAAGCCAAAGACTTGCACTTTTCTCACAGGGCACTAGCCAAACTAAACTATAACATAAAATAAAATCAGGATGTAGAATCAATTTGGTTAGAGGGGTTGAAAACACAAGTGAAATAATAATAGCTTCACTTTTGTACTGAGAATCAATTGGGAAATAGTGAAGGGTTGTGACAAAGGCAATGCAATAATTATAGATTATTTTAAGCCTTTGCATAGAATTACAAAATTGGCAAAGGAAGAATCCAATCAGGGAGCAGAGGACTTTAGATCTCTTCTGGGGCAGTCTCTTGGGATCGAGGATGTCTGTTTCCACTCTGGTATTGTGGGTTTTGAGGTGATTAACAAGGTCAATGTAGGAACCACAAACTTTTACACTGACATTAATGTGGTGTTAGACTGGATTAAACAGTAATCTCATGGGACAGGAATCACTGCAATGTTATAGAATTTCAGTTTAAGAGTAAAAACTTAAATCCAAAATTAGTTTCCTAAACTTGAATGAAAACAATTGTATAGATTTGAAGAGAAAGTCGGGTAAAGTAGATATGAAAACTAGATTTCATTTCGGAGTCACGTGAGTGACTTCGTGAAGAACCCGCCAGCACGCATGCGCGGCATATCGTCGCTCGCATTGCAGTCGACGGCTGGAGAGGAGCGCGGCTCATCACCAGCCCTTCATAAGGGCCACTCAGGTAAGTACTAACAACCTTGAGTTGGTTGTTCTGTGTGAATAATTGTGTTTTCTTCCACAGAGACATGGACAGTAGGAAAAGTAAAGGCCGTAAAACTTCTGCAAGGAGTTGTCGGCAACCCAACCCGGAGCCCCCCTCCACGGCAGGAGGACGGGCCGGGAAAAAGGCGCGCAAGCCGGGGAGCCCTGTATTCACAGGATCCGGTTTACCGACGCAGCTATGCCCTAGCGGGGTACCTGCAGAACAATCAGTCGGTACAGCGCCGGAGCAGGTGCATCCTGACTCCATCTCTCTCTCACCCACTGGGTCGTTTGCAGAGACAAGTAAAAGGGATTCGCGTGCTGATGCACGGCCCTTCTCCCTGAGCCCTCTTGAAGGAGGCAGGGATACAATTCCACTACCTAGCCCTTCGCGGGTTGAGGTCTCACCAGGAGCCACTAGGAAATGGTCTGGTGAATCAGGCAGGCCCGAGTCCACTGGCAGACCAAGAAGGGCCAGTGTCGACTCACCACCCAGAGGGACCAGGAGGAGTCACAAGGGTGGAGCCTCGCCTAGGTCACCGCTTCCCCCGCTGGGGGCAGGTCGGGACCGTACGCCGTCTGGGTCCAGATTTAGGACAGTCGGCAAGCCCGTGCGGACGTCGGGTCACCACGCTGCGGCGTCAGGTGCCGACCTCTCCCCACCCATGCCCTTTGAGGCAGCCGGGTCCAGCTCAGCGAAGAGGAGGCGCTCGAGCAGGTCCGCGCGGGAATCGCTCAGCTTCGCCGAGGCGGCTGGTAGCGACACATCATCACAGTACCGATATTACCTCGACGAGGTACGGACTGATGATCGAAGCCTCAGGAGTTCCTTCGGGCACGAGGCCTCTTACCTCCCACACCCGCCCGATGAAGGGCGCTTGGATCGTATGGAGAGGATATTGGAGCAAGTTCTGCTCAATCAGAAACAGGACACACACAGCTCCAGGGGACTCATGGATATATCCCCGTCCCCATCTATGGACAACATAAGACCAGATGAGGAGGATATCCTGGTACATGCCCCAGCAGCACCTGAGGTCCCTCAGGAAGATCTGCTGGATGTGGCAGCCAAATTCGGGTTACCCGTATCATCAGGACAACCCCTCAACATCAAACTGGCCGCAACCATAGATTATCTTACCAACCATCAATTGCAGGAGGAGGTCCTTGCGAAGGCCATGGAGAGACACAAGGCTCCAGGGAACTGCAATTCACTCCACGTGCCGATTGTGAACATGCCAATCTGGGGTAATATCAGCCCGGGCATCAGAGCGCAGGAAGTGAAACTGCAGAGGATTTTAAAACTGCTTACGTCTGGGATCACCGCTTTTGCAAAGTCGGTAGATGGGGTTGATCTAAGCACCGAACAGGAGGATGCTCTAGCTCTGCTCTGCAATACGCAGTACGAGATCAACGCTTTCCGGAAGAGCATTATCAAACCTTCCTTGAATCCCAAATTTGCGGGACTATGCAGAGCACCTCCTACCCCCCCACCTAGACAGCTGTTCGGGGAAGACCTCCCAAAGCAGGTCAAAGAGCTCGATGACCATGCGAAAACCATAGGTCTGATGAGACCACATTTTGTGGCCAGACCTTCGGCCAAGAAGACACCTTACTTCAGGCCACGAGGTCAGACCGATAGGCCAACAAGGACCTACGTTCCGGCACCTCCTCAATATCAACAGCCTCATCAGCCCAGGCCTTTTTTAGGACTAGGCCCTCAGCGGCCAGCATGGAAGATGCGGATTCCGCACCAACCACGAAACCCAGCGCCTCCACGTCCCACCAAAAATCCCAGGGACCGCCGATAACCATGAAGGTAAGGGGGTCTGGGTTCCATGCACTTGCATGTCTAACCTCACGAATTGGGGGCAGATTACGGGGATTTAAGGAGGCTTGGGAAACCATCACTTCAGATGAGTTTATCTTGCAAAGTATTCAGGGTTATGAAATTGAGTTTATTCATGGCCAATTGCCTCCACCCCAGCATATGCCGAATCGCAAATTTGCACTTTCCAAAAAAGAATTGGCAGAAGGCTATGCTGAAATCTTGAGTTTACAAGACAAAGGTGTGATAGAACGAACCACACATGAACCAGTTGAATTTGTGTCTAATATATTTACTAAAACTAAAAAAGACGGTGGATGCCGGGTCATTATAGATTTAACTCACTTGAATACCTTTGTAAAATACACCCATTTCAAAATGGACACATTTGAAACAGCCAAATCTTTGATTTCGGAGGGCTGCTTCATGGCATGCATTGATTTAAAAGATGCATACTATTCAGTATCCATTCGGAAACATCATAGGAAGTTCTTGAAGTTTACCTGGATGGATCAGCTTTGGCAATACAAAGCATTGCCCAATGGGCTTACTACAGCCCCCAGACTGTTCACCAAACTACTCAAGCCAGTGTTATCTACACTGCGGAGACAAAATCATACGGTCATGGCCTATTTGGATGACATTCTGATAATTGGGCACACTCTGGAATCCGCAGAGTTGGCGGTTTCAGCCACAGTGGAAATTTTTCAACAAATGGGGTTTATAATCCATCCAGACAAATCAAAGTTCCTCCCCGCACAGATCATGGACTACTTGGGGTTCACAATAGACTCCAATCGCATGATCACCACCATCCCAACTAACAAAATTGGTGATGTGTTTCAAGCATGCAAGAACCTGGTCTGCGCCAGTATACCGTCTATCAGATTAACTGCCAGGGTAATTGGCAAAATTTAGCAGTATTTCCAGCTGCTCAATATGGACCTTTACACTATCAGAATTTACAAAGGTCAAAAATAACAGCATTAAAACTAAATGCTGGACATTATGATAGACCCATGCAATTGCCGGTTAAGGCAAAACTTGAGTTACTATGGTGGATTGGCAATATCCATAACTCTTTTAAACCCATCATTGTGCCTCGTCCAATGGTATACTTGCAAACAGATGCAAGCTCCCATGGCTGGGGAGCTACGGACAACAATAACAGTTGTGGAGGTAGATGGGATTCACGTGAAGCTACTTTGTTGTTAGCACAAGGGATAAACTATTTGGAGATGCTAGGAGCATTCCACGGACTAAGAGCCTATTGTTCAAACATGACTAACACTCATGTCCGTCTCCAAATAGACAATACCACTGCGGTGGCTTATCTGAATCATATGGGCGGTACCAGGTCAATTTCATGCAATGAATTGGCAAACACAATTTGGCTCTGGTGTATTCAACGGAATATTTGGATCTCAGCTACCTACTTGCCAGGTGAGCTCAATACAGTGGCGGACACCAGGTCACGGAAGTTCAATGACAACATCGAGTGGATGTTGAACCCCCAAATATTCACCAAAATTACAGCCAAATTTGGTAAACCGGATATTGACCTTTTTGCGTCACGGTTGAACCATCAGGTACCAACATACGTATCATGGGAGCCAGATCCTGGGGCAATGGCGATGGACGCATTCTCGCTAGACTGGGGGAAATGGTTCTTCTATGCCTTTCCTCCATTCTGCCTCATCAGTCGGGTATTGCGGAAAATCCAGCTCGATGCTGCCAAGGGCATCCTCATTATACCCGACTGGCCTACGCAATCATGGTATCCGGTGGTCCTTGGAATGATAAGTCAACCATGGGTCCTCTTGGAGGGTTGCCCACAATTGGTGACGAACCCTGCCACAGGGGAACCACACCCCTGCCATAGTCATTTGAATCTATTGGCTTGCAGGATCTGAACAGGCCACTACTTCAGTATGGTCTATCTTCAAGGACAATGGATACCATGGGAGCATCATGCAGGGAGTCCTCAAGACGGCAGTACTTATCGTACATCAGGAAATGGGAATCCTATTGTGGCCGCATGGACGTTGCATATGACTCCGTCTCCATCACAGATGTGCTGGAATTTCTTGCGGGGCTACACCATGATCAACATCTCAGCTATAGTGCCATCAATAGCGCCAGGAGTGCGCTCTCGTCCTACCTCAATATTGAGGTAGGATCCAATAAATTGGTCTCCAAACTTATGCGGGGGATATTTAATTCCAACCCGCCGAGGCCCCGTTACAACGTCACATGGGATATTGGCAAAGTGCTGACCCTGCTGAGAACATGGTCACCCATGACGGGGCTCGAATTGGACAAACTCACCCTGAAGGTGGTGATGTTGATGGCACTTACTTCAGCACAAAGGGTGCAAACGCTTCACAAGGCCAAGATCGACAGAATGATCTCTACCCCTGAACGGGTCACTTTCTTCATTGATGAATTGCTCAAGCAGCATAGACCTGGATTTACAGGGCTGCAGCTGGAGTTTCCAGCATACCCCGCTGATGCTAGGCTATGCATAGCCACCCATATCCGCCACTATATCAAAGTGACGAGGAAAATAAGGGGAATGGAGCAATACCTGTTCATCAGTCATAAAAAACCTCACCATAGAGTGACGGTGCAGACGATATCCCGATGGCTCAGGATCGTCTTGAACAAAGCAGGTATTGACACTGATGTTTTTAAATCCCATTCCACCAGGGCAGCATCAACATCGGCGGCAAAGGCCATGGAGGTGCCCATGGACCAGATACTTGCCACAGCGGGATGGGCCAGTGAAGCCACTTTTCAACGGTTTTACAATAAACCCGTCACCGTACCTGGAATGTTCGCAGGAGCCGTGCTGGATGCAGGCCGAGAACATACAGTTCCCCCTCAGTGAGGGGTCCTTTCTTGTTGTTATTAATAAATATTATTATTTTTCAGAGAAACAGTGACGGAAATTGATTACTGCTGTCCACCTTTTCAGTAGCGTGTGTGATAGCATGGACGTTGTCCAGGGCGTGAAATCACAGAAGCTTTGAAGTCTTCACGAAGTCACTCACGTGACTCCGAAATGAAATAGTAAGATTAAACGAGAACTTACCAGTTTGAAGTTTGATCTTTATTTTATGAGGAGTTGCGATGAGGGATTTCGTGCCCTCCGCTCCCAACCCTCGATCATAAAGTCAACTGGTAACTAGAGTCTCTTTAATCTTACTATAACAAGTCATTTCTTGGCTTGGTTTTTCTGTGATTCCACACCGCGGCTTTGAAGTATGTCGCGCATGCGTGCTGGCGGGTTCTTCACGAAATCCCTCATCGCAACTCCTCATAAAATAAAGATCAAACTTCAAACTGGTAAGTTCTCGTTTAATCTTACTATTAAATGATATGACATTAAATAAATAGTGATGGACATTCAAATAAATATTTCATGATTCTCAATCATTATACTTTCATTGAGATATAAAGAGAATGCAGGAACATTTATCCACCTATGGCTAACTAAAGCCTTTAACAATGGTATTGGATTGAAAGTGCGATTTCTAAAAATGTAAAGGGCAGCGATTGGTCTGAGGATTGGGAGAATTTTAGAAATGAATAAGGGATAAAGTTAAAAAAGTGGGAAAAAGTATAATACCAACATAAATTAGCAAGCAATATAAAAATGAACTAATCAAGCTTATACGGTATAACATTTAAAAAACCTAGCAAAGATGAAGTTCAGTTCAGTTCAGTTTAGTTTATTGTCATGTGTACCAGGTAAAGAATAGCCAAGAGAGGGGAATTAATTAAAAAATAGCAGGAAACATTCACAAAATATTTAATAAAGTTTTTATAGAACTAGGCAGAAATGGAGTGGGAGATACTCAAAAAGAAAAGTGGAAAAAAGTATCAGGAAAATTATTAGGATTGAAAACAAATACAACACTGATAGCCCACATTTAAAATGTGGATGAAAAGATAATGGATAGATGTGAGAGATAGCTGTGATTTTACAAAATGTTACTAGTTTCTGGAAAGGGATACGGGGAGGGCTTTAGGAGCAACACTAGAAAGTTAGCGGATGACACAAAGCTGGAAATACACAAATGTAAGATAAAGTAGACACAAAGTGCTGAAGTAACTCAGCGGGTTACTTCAGTCTGAAAAAGGGTCCCGACCCGACTCATCACTCATCCTTTCTCTCCAGAGAAGCTGCCAGATCCACTTAGTTACTCCAGCATCTTCAGTATAGGCCAACATCTTGCAGTTCCTTTGTACACAATGTAAGAAAAGTGTAATAAAAGGCAGAATCATGGTTGTTTTAACAAATTTGTTTTAAAGAATAAAACTGGAAAGTAGATAAAGTGCAGCAAGTGTTTGCGTATATGAATTTCAGAATCCATTCAATAAAGGGCCATTAGGAAGAAACATCACAAGATTAGGGCTCAAGGGATGGAAGATCCAAGAAACAATCATATTTATAGAAATGTTGGTGCATTAGTAGAATCACCAATTGTATGCAATCTAAAAATCGAAGAAAGGAAAAATCACATTGTTAATTGTGTACTCTCATAGTTTGAGGGAGGTAGAAGAACACATTTGTAGGCAAATCTCCGACAAGTTTAGATGTAGCTGGGTGTAACAGTGGGGGAATGTAAAAACAAAGAACAGCAGCTGCTGGTTAATACACAAAACATAGAAACATAGAAACATAGAAAATAGGTGCAGGAGGAGGCCATTCGGCCCTTTGAGCCAGCACCGCCATTTATTGCGATCATGGCTGATCGTCCCCTATCAATAACCCGTGCCTGCCTTCTCTCCATATCCCTTGATTCCACTAGCCCCTAGAGCTCTATCTAACTCTCTCTTAAATCCATCCAGTGATTTGGCCTCCACTACCCTCTGTGACAGGGATTTCCACAAAATTCACAACTCTCTGGGTGAAAACGTTTTTTCTCACCTCTTAAAGGACCCCCCCCCCCCCCCCCCCCATTATTCTAAGACCGTGGCCCCTGGTTCTGGACTCGCCCAACATTGGGAACATTTTTCCTGCATCTAGCTTGTCAAGCCCTTTTATAATTTTATATGTTTCTATGAGATTCCTTCTAAACTCCAGTGAATACAAGCCTACTCTTTTCAATCTTTCCTCATATGACAGTCCCGCCATCCCAGGGATCAATCTACGCTGCACTGCCTCAATCACAAGGATGTCCTTCCTCAAATTAGGAGACCAAAACTGTACACAATACTCCAGATGTGGTCTCACCAGAGCCCTATACAACTGCAGAGGAACCTCTTTACTCCTATACTGAAATCCTCTTGTTATGAAGGCCAACATTCCATTAGCTTTCTTCAGTGCCTGCTGTACCTGTAAGCTAACTTTCAGTGACCGGTGTACAAGGACACCCAGGTCACGCTGCACCTCCCCCTTACCTAACCTAATCCCATTGAGATATTAATCTTCCCCCTTGTTTTTGCCGCCAAAGTGGATAGCCTCACATTTATCTATACTATACTGCATCTGCCACGCATCTGCCCACTCACTCAACCTTTCCAGGTCACCCTGCAACCTCCTAACATCCTCTTCACAGTTCACACTACCACCTAGCTTTGTGTCATCTGCAAACTTCCTAGTGTTGCTCCTAATGCCCTCTTCCAAATCATTAATACATATGGTAAACAGTTGCTGCCCCAACACCGAGCCTTGCGGCACTCCACTCGCCACTGCCTGCCATTCTGAAAAGGACCTGTTCACTCCTACTCTTTGCTTCCTGTCTGCCAACCAATTTTCTATCCATGTCAACACCCTACCTCCAATACCATGTGCTCTAATTTTAGTCACCAGTCTCCCGTGCGGGACCTTATCAAAGGCTTTCCGAAGTCTAGATACACTACATCCACTGGCACCCCTTCATCCATTTTACTTGTCACATCCTCAAAAAATTCCAGAAGATTAGTCAAGCATGATTTCTCGTTCATAAATCCATGTTGACTTGGACTAATCCTTTTACTGTTATCCAATGCTCCCTTATTACCTCTTTAATAATTGACTTCAGCATCTTTCCCACCACCGAAGTCAGGCTAACTGGTCTGTAATTCCTCGTTTTCTCTCTCACTCCTTTCTTGAAAAGTGGGATAACATTAGCGTAACATATTCCTGGCCAGCTTCCCTTCATACTTCATCTTTTCAGTCCGTATTGCCCATTTTGTTTCCTTCTGTTGTCCTATGAAGGTTTCCCAATCCTCTGGCTTCTGGCTACTCTTTGCTGTGTTAAACGTCTTTTCTTTTAGTTTTATTCTATCGCTAACTTCTCTTGTCCGCCACGATTGCCTCCTACTCCCCTTAGAATCTTTCTTCCTTTTTGGAATGAAATGATCCTGCGTCTTCCGGATTATGCTCAGAAATTCCTGCCATTGCTGTTCCACCATCATTCCTGCTAGGATCCCTTTCCAGTCTACTTTGGCCAGCTCCCCTCTCATGCCATCATAGTCCCCTTTGTTCAACTGCATCAATGCCACTTCCGATTTAACGTTCTCCTTCCCAAATTGTAGATTAAAACTAATCGTATTGTGATCACCATCTCCAAGCAGTTCCTTTAACTCGAGCTCTTATCATATCTGGTTCATTGGACAACACTAAATCCAGAATTGCCTTTTCTCTGGTCGGCTCCATTACAAGCTGCTCTAAGAATCCATCTCGGAGGCATTCTACAAACTCCTGCAACCACGTCTCAGGAAAAGGACACAAAGTGCTAGAATAACTCAGCAGATCGGTCAGCATCTCTGGAGAACATAGCTAGGTGATGTTTTGAGTCGAGATCCTCTTCAGACTCGATGAAATTTCAAGAATGCGGGTTTTATTTAAAAAAAAAGCAAAACTGAGGCTTCATAAACTCACTATGGCATCAGCTTTGATTTAGGATCATTTAATCTGGATGTTGTACAGACATCCGTGCATTAAACGACTTTCACATGGACTGTCTGAGAAAATTGATGAGGATAAGATGGTAAGGAAGGGTACGGCCATTTGAGTTTCTCACACAGGCAAGTATTCTAAGCATCCACTCTGCTAATGCAATCACAGATAAGTTTGCCAGACATCAGAATGTCAGATGAGCAAAATTCAAATATAATGGAATTATAGAATGTTTGTGCCAGTATACAATAAAAACGAATCTCACCTTTTCGTATTTGTTGCGTAGCCCTGAAGAAAAACATAGGAAATAAAAGTGGAGCAGGCTATTCACAGTCTTGTAAATTGTCACTTAATACATTCACAGCTGATCTTTTACATGCACCACTTTTCTCCATTCACCCCGTTTTCCATGATTCTGTGATTCATAAATCCAAAAATCTATTGATCAGCTATACACTCAACAAAGAGCCTCTACAGTCATCTTGGGGAGAAAATTGCAAAGGTTTCCCCTCACCTCTGTCTTGAATGGTCCATCATTATTTTGGGATAGTATCCTCGGCTTTAAATAACGCAGCCAGGAGAAACATCAGATGTATCCATGCTGCTAAATTCTTCAAAACATATTAAAAGTTCCTCCTAACAGTCATAATATATTTGACATCTGATATTTCAATGGGATCTTCTCTCATTCTTCCAAACTCTAGAGAGTGCAGACTTGGTCAACCAAATTTCTCCTCACCTTGGGCGGCATGGTGGCACTGCAGTAGAGTTGATGCCTTACAACATCAGAGACCTGGGTTTGATCCTGATAAAGGAGTTTTATGTTCTCCACGTGACCTGCGTGGGTTTTCTCCGAGATCTTTGGCTTCCTCACACACTTCAAAGATGTACAGGTTTGTAGGTATAAATGTATATTGTCCCTAGTGTGTGCAGGATACTGTGTGTGGGGACAGTGTTAGTGTCAGGGGTCGCAGGTCGGTGCAGACTTGGTGGGCCAAAAGACCTGTTTCTGCACTGCATCTATAAACTAAACCAAACTAAATAACATATCCAATTTTTCAGGAATCAATTGGTCTGTCTTCAAAATATTTCCTCTATCATATTCCATAGTCCAGAGCAAGGGTCTTCACCCAAAAACACCGACTCCAGTAGTTTGATTTTTTGCTCCTGATTCCAACATCTGCAGTCTTTTGTGCCAACAAAAATATTCTGACTTATGCAAGGAGATCAGACCTTACATGACATTCAACACTCTATATAATTGGAGCAAGACATGTCTATTCTTGTGCTCTTGCCATAAAACCAACATACTGTTTGTGTTCCGCACTGCTGGCTGAACTTGAATGCCGCGATTCATGTTCAGGGACGCTCAGGTCCCTTTGAACCACAACTCATTTCAAACTCTATTGAGAAAAAAAGTCACCTGTCTCGTTTTGCTAACAAAATGGATGGCCTCACATTTTTCACCTTATTTCCCATCAGTTAAGTAATTATCTAATTACTTAGCCTCTATAACGCCTGGAGTCATTCCGGTTTCTCCTTGCAATACATCTTTCTATCATCAATAAATGGTGGCATAGAATCACCCAATCATAGAGTCATTGTGATGTACAGTACGGAATAGGCCCGTCAGCCCACTTTGACCATCCCGTCCAAGTTGGCGTATTGGGCTCGACCCATTTGCTTGGATTTGGCCCATAGACCTCTGAAAACCTTTCTATCCATATAACTGTCCAATTGTTTTTAGCTTAGTTTAGTTTAGAGATACAGCACGGGTACAGGTCCTTCAGCCACCGAGTCCACACTGATCCCCACACATTAACACTACCTTACACACACTAGGGACAATTTTAGATTTACACCAAGCCAATTAACCTACAAACCTGTACATCTTTGGAGTGTGGGAGGAAACCAAAGACCTCAGAGAAAATCCATGCAGGTCACGGGGAGAATGTACAAACTCCATGCAGACAAGCACCCATAGTCAGGATCGAACCTAGGTCTCTGGTGCTGTAAGGAAGTAGCTCTACCACTGTGCCACGGTGCCGCCATAAAGGTTGCAATTATCTCGATTTCTGTAGCTTCCTCTGGCAGCTGATTCCAGATACAGGGGTGGAAGATTGCAACCTTCACATGGTCTGCCCTGTTTCGACTAATGCAATAAACTCAACATGCACAAATGAACAAGTTGTCCAACAACTTTAGGCTGTGCATGCCACATGAAAGAAGACAAAGATTCCAGATACAGACTACTCTTTGAGCGCAACAGTTGCCCCTGAGGTCACTCACTCTTAATAATTTCCTCAACCTATGCCCTCTAGTTTTTTAATCCTCTACCCTGGGAAAAAGACTAAGCGTTCATTATATCCATGTCCCTCATTATCTCTTACACCTCAATGAAGTCAACCCTCAGCCTTCTACACCTCAAAGGAAAAAGTCATAGTCTATCCAACCTCTCCCTATAACTCGAGCCCACAAGACCAGATAACATGCTGATGAATCTTTTACAGCACCCGTTCCAACTTAATGGCACAATTCCTATAGCTAGGCAACTACAACTGCACACAGTACTCCAAGTGTGGTCTCATCAACCGCTTGTACAATTACATCATGATGCCCCAACTTTTGTACACAATGCCCTCCCAATGAAGGCAAGCGTGCCAAATGCCTTGGTGACCATGCTGTCTACTAGATTAAGCTCTGTTAGGGAACCATTCATCTTACTCCCACTGTTCTGCAAAACTCTCCCCCAGGACTCTACCATTTACTGTACAAATCCTGCCATGCCTTGACATGCTAATCAAGTAGGCAGCATCTAGCATCAGCAGTCCCACCATCAGGGCCAAGCCAAACTCTTGCTGCCACTGTCAGGCAGGACGTACAGAAGCCTGAAGTCACACACCATCAGGTTTGGGAACAGCTACTTTCCTTCAATAATCAGGTTCTTGAACCGACCTGAGCAACCCTAATCCTTCCTCTGCAGTGAAACACTCTCAATCACCTTGTTCTGGAGTTATTTGCTAATTGTCTGTTTTTGCCCTAATGTCTTGCGTTTTTTTTTGCACTGTCTTTCTATTTTCACTGTCTTGTAAAATGTATGTGCAATTTATAAATAATTTGTGTTTTTGTGCGTAGCCTGAGTCTATGTGCTTGAGCTACTACTGCAAGTAAAATGTTTATGTTGTACCCCATCATACTTGTGCATAAAACAATAAATACGGAAGACAGACCAAAATGCTGGAGTAACTCAGGTGTCAGGCAGCATCTCTGGAGAAAAGGAAGAGGTGACGTTTCGGGTTGAGACCCTTTGTCACTCCCAATATTGTTAACAATAAATATAATTTGATAAAACATTTAAGGGGTTGTCCCACTGCAGTGACCTAATTGGCGAGTTCAGAAGAGTGTGTTCGAACTTCAAGCTCGAGGGCACTTGCCTGGAAAACCTCGAGCTGGATCAACCGTCAGCGATGAAACCGCGAGCTGGATCGACCGACCACACACACAAACACATCGCAAAGGCAGGGGCTAGGGAAAGCGGGGGGAGCGCTGTCTGAAATTCACACCCACGATGAAGAGGAAGGTAAAAGACGGCTGCACAATGTACAGTAAGTCCTTTAGAAAGTGGGGAGGGCGGGGGATGGGGGGAGAGAAAGGGAGAGAATGGGAGAGAGAGGGAGAGAAGGGGAGAGATGGGGAGAGAAGGGGAGAGACGGGGGAGACGGGGAGAAGGGGGGAGAAGGGGGGGGAGAAGGAGTGGAGACACTTTTAAGAAGTCGGACAACGTTTAATAAAGTTTAGCGGGCATTTTACCTACCGGTCGGTTTTCCTTAATCCTGAAAACTCCAATGAGCCAATCAAAATGCCTGGTCAGCGAAGGAGATTGCCTACGGCTGCACTCGACTGACTGTAACTGAATAGCGACCCCACTCCACTGCATGACGAGTTCAAAAGAACCATGCCGACCAATTTTTACTCGTGGAAAAATTTTCAGCATGCTGAAAATATTTCCGCGACCTAGCAGAGGCCGCGGGTATTCGGGAACTTCCCTCGAACATGAAGGAGTGTTCCAGTTACCTCATAGGACCTCCTAGGACCACGTGTCGACCATGCTGCGAGTTTGAGTCGAGCGCAAACACTTCTAAACTCGCAGATTAGGTCACCACAGTGGGACAGCCCCTTTAATCTCCTCATCTAAATCATTGACATAGTCAGTGAACACCTGGACGTCAATACCATTCCTTGTAGTGTCTGACTGGTCTTTTGCTACTCTTTTACTCTATTCATTACTGTCTGCTCCTGTCATTGAAACAAGGTTGGGTACAATTTGTATCCATTTTTGAATTCCAGGTGCCTTTTATTTTCTTGACCAGCCTGCCATGTAGAACCTTGCCAAAAGTCTTGTTGATATCCACCTAAACTCTGTCAATTGCACTTTCTCAACTTTTTCTTATCCCACTACCGGTAACATTTTCTCTCCACACCCATTTCTGTTTTCCATAGAGACCGCTCTCGTCGCAACTCGACAATGAATGCTACGTCAACCTATGGCCAGGAAAGATCCTCAATGCTTTTACTTTCAAGGAGACTGAGAATCGGCATTTCTCCTACGACTCCTCCCAAACTCTACAGATGCACCATAGAAAGCATCCATGGGGAGGTATCACAGCTTAGTTTGGCAACTGTTCTGCCCAACATGGCAAGAAATTGCAGAGGGGTTGGACGGAGCCCAGACCATCACACAGACCAGCCTTCCCACCAGCTTCACTTCATGCTGCCGCAGGAAAGCAGCTAACATAGTATATTTTAGTTTAGAAATACAGCACAAAAAACAGGCCCTTTGGCCCACCGAGTCCTCACCGACCTGCGATCCCCGCACATTATCACTACCCTACACACACTAGGGACAATTTTTTAACACTTATACCAAGCCAGTTAACCTACAAACATGTACGTCTTTGCAGTGTGGGAGGAAACCGAAGGGTCTCGCAGAAAACCCATATGGACACGGAGAGAACGTACAAACTCCGGACAGACAGCACCCATAATCGGGATCGAACCCGAGTCTCTGGCACTGCAAGCACTGTAAAGCAGCAACTCTACCACGGCGCCTCCGCGCCGTCCCTAAGTCAAGAACCTTTTCCACCCTGATCATTCCATTTTCTCCCTTCTCCCATTTGGCAGAAGATAGAAAAGCTTGAAAGCACTTACCACCCGATTCAGGAACAGCTTCTTCCCTGCTGTTGTCAGACCATTGAACTGTCCTCCCATTAGCTCGAGAGAAGTCCCAATAATCCAACATATCTCATTGTGTACAGTTTTGGTCTCCTAATTTGAGGAAGGACATCCTTGTGATTGAGACAGTGCAGCGTAGGTTCACGAGATTGATCCCTGGGATGGCGGGACTGTCATATGAGGGAAGATTGAAAAGACTAGGCTTGTATTCACTAAAGTTTAGAAGGATGAGGGATGATCTTATATAAACATATAACATTATAAAAGGACTGGACAAGCTAGATGCAGGAAAAATGTTCCCAATGTTGGGCGAGACCAGAACCAGGGGCCACAGTCTTAGAATAAAGGGGAGGTCATTTAAGACTCAGGTGAGAAAAAACGTTTTCACCCAGAGAGCTGTGAATTTATGGAATTCCCTGCCACAGAGGGCAGTGGAGGCCAAGTCACTGGATGGATTTAAGAGAGAGTTAGATAGAGCTCTAGGGGCTAGTGGAATCAAGGGATATGGGGAGAAGGCAGGCACAGGTTATTGATAGCGGACGATCAGCCATGATCACAATGAATGGCGGTGCTGGCTCGAAGTACCGAATGGCCTCCTCCTGCACCTATTTTCTATATTTCTATGTTTCTATTGTGGACCTTGGACATTTCCCTTGTAACTATAATGTCATTTAGAACAGAGATGAGAAAAAAAAGGGTTGTGACTGTGGAATTCTCTGCCTCAGAAGGCAATAGACAATAGACAATATTGTCTAGACAATAGACAATATTGTCTAGACAATAGACAATGGGTGCAGAAGTAGGCCATTTGGCCCTTTGAGTCAGCACCGCCATTCAATGTGATCATGGCTGATCATTCACAATCAGTAGCAATGTTATAAAAGTTTGAAATTTAAAAAATCAACTCTGCAATTTATCCCATCAGATAGAAATATAAAAAGAAGTTTAATTTGACATCTAATTCACTTTAATATCTTCAGTATTAAAAAAGTTATGGCTATTTTCATACTCGGAAATTAGCATCTTGTTCCCTATTGCTTTCCATTGACTTAATACAAAAGTTGTGATCAAGGACAGTCAAAAGCCCATAGCTTTCTTAAAAATTAAGAGAACTGAAAGAAATTTTCAGTTATTATAGATTGAAGTATTCTGAAACAAATATCAAACAACCTTACTTGGATGACCTGAAATTAAAGCATATAATTAGTTAGTTACCCAATTGTAGCTAATTACAAAATTCAATTACTAGATAACCATATAACCATATAACAATTACAGCACGGAAACAGGCCATCTCGGCCCTTCAAGTCCGTGCCGAACAACTTTTTTCCCTTAGTCCCACCTGCCTGCACTCATACCATAACCATCCATACCCTTCTCATCCATATGCCTATCCAATTTATTTTTAAATGATACCAACGAACCTGCCACCACCACTTCCACTGGAATCTCATTCCACACTGCTACCACTCTCTGAGTAAAGAAGTTCCCCCTCATGTTACCCCTAAACATCTGTCCCTTCATTCTAAAGTCATGTCCTCTTGTTTGAATCTTCCCTATTCTCAAAGGGAAAAGCTTGTCCACATCAACTCTGTCTATCCCTCTCATCATTTTAAAGACCTCTATCAAGTCCCCCCTTAACCTTCTGCACTCCAGAGAATAAAGACCCAACTTATTCAACCTATCTCTGTAACTTAGCTGTTGAAACCCAGGCAACATTCTAGTAAATCTCCTCTGTACCCTCTCTATTTTGTTGACATCCTTCCTATAATTGGGTGACCAAAATTGTACACCATACTCCAGATTTGGTCTCACCAATGCCTTGTACAATTTTAACATTACATCCCAGCTTCTATACTCAATGCTCTGATTTATAAAGGCTAGCATACCAAAAGCTTTTTTTACCACCCTATCTATATGAGATTCCACCTTCAAGGAACTATGCATGGTCAGATAGATCTAAACATCTACCCCTTTCTTTAAAAAGATTAACATTTTGAAAAAGCCGAAGTGTCCAAATAACATTCACACAAGAATTCACAATATAACATGATTTTTAAATCTCATTGTTATGAATTTATAGGCCCAATGGAAGGAATTTAGTGTTTAATTCCCGTAAATCAATGGCCATTTAAATCATCTTGAGAGTGGGATTTTATGGAACGTGATCGATTGGAACGTTGCGGTTGCGGTGAATTTAAACCCCATAACGGCAGGCAAAAAAATACTGCCGGTTCGTATCTTTTCTAAGTCACCTTTTCGCAACATGAAATTTTGATTAAAGGCATCCTAAGAAGCAAGTTTATATGAAAAAATAGACGGTGTACATTGCCTTGTCCCCTACGTGAGATCCGTCCCGTTGTCGCCGTTCATGGCTTTACAAGAGTTTTAATTTAATCATGCTAATGCATTATCCAGCATAGTTTAAAAATAACTTCATAAAACAAATGTCAGAGCGATTTCTCTTCAGCAACTAAACACCCTGAGAAAAATCGATTTGAATAGTCTGGGGAAAACCGCATTTTAAACCCATCCCCCTCTCAAAGGCGCCAAAGTCGCGCACACGGGCAGTGGCAGAACTGCAGCACTGCTCAAGGTACGTTTTGTAACATACTTGCAATCAGTACCTCATTCCTGCCAGACCCCGCCAGGCACGCATGCGTGATATATCTTCGACCGCATGCGAGCAACAGGCAGCGAGGTGCGTTCCTCCTCTACTGCAGGGACCTGCAGGTAAGGAAAGAACTAACCTGCGGTCTTGTTCTTATTCCAGGTGACTCTGTTTATAGGGTCTTCAGGCCGCCTCGAATCTGACTGCCACAGGCAGTCAGCGGCGGCACCAACAGTCTGGAGTCGGGCAGCCTGTTGACCAGGAGGGTCCGGGCTCACACACTCGGCGGCGGAGGACGGCAGAGGCAGCCTGACTCTACACCGCAGCACGCAGGTCACCGCAGGCTGACGCATGCAAAGGAGTGGGGCTTGCAGGCCCGCCGTGCGAAGCAAGCAACGGCAGAGCAGCAGCCAGACTCTACACCGCAGCCCACAGGGACACCGCGGGCTGCCAGAATATATGAAGGAGTGGGGGGTGCAGGCTCACCGTTCAAAGTTAGCAACGGCAGAGCGGCAGCCCCGACTCTACACCGCAGCCCGCAGGGATACTGCGGGCTGTCTGTATTTACAGGTAATGGTGCAGGCAACGGCATAGCGGCAGCCCGACTTTACACCGCAGCCCGCAGGGTCATTGCAGACTGTCGGCATGAATGAATTCTCCACTCAGGCTAAGCGAGTGCAGCAGGTAAGACACTAACATTTTTAAAATGTCATTCTACCAGGGCTGCATCCACATCAGCGGCGAGGACCATGGAGGTGTTCATGGATTATGTCCTCGCAATAGCGGGCCGGGCTAGTGAATCTACATTTCAGTGGTTTTATAACTGACCTGTGGCCGCTCCCGCAATGTTGGCGGATTCAGTTTTAAGTGCTGTCCCTAAACGTTTGTCCCTGAATTCAGGGGGTTATTGTTGTATTAACAAATGTTATTATTTTTCAGCTTGTTCAAGTCTGAAATACGTTAACATATTTCCTCCATCAGTATTACGGCAGTGTGTGATCATGGACGTGATCCAGGGCATGTAATCACAGAGCTTTGAAATCTTCACAAAGTCACTCATGTGACCGGAGTAAAATAGTAAGATTAAACAAGGACTTACCAGTTTGAAGTTTGATCTTATTTTATGAGGAGTTGCAATGAGGGATTTTGTGCCCTCCGCTCCCAACCCTCTATCATAAGGTCAACTGGTATATTAGTTCTCTTAAATCTTATTATCTTCAGTCATTGTTGTTATCTGTGATTCCACACCGCTGCTTTGAAGAATGTCGCGCATGCGTGCCTGGCGGGGTCTTCACAAAATCCCTTATCACAACTCCTCATAAAATAAAGATCAAACTTGAAACTGGTAAGCTTGTTTAATCTTACTATTATATCCTACAACCCAACGGTATGAACATTGCAAACTCTAATTTTAAGTAATACCAGCTACCATCCCTCCTTCCCCACCCCAATGTGCACATGCTTCTCCCACCAGTTCCTACCACTTGTCAGCCTGCCCATTTTCATTCCTCAGTACCCTCATTACCATGCTTCCACCCACCCCATGTTCCTCCATTTCCCTTTTACCCACTTTCTTTCCCTGCCCCCTGTCCCTTCTACCCACATCACATCCTTCGACTTTATATTTCACCCCTTTTCTCTCCTTATCTCACACGATATGTCTCTTTTTCATCTCGAGCCTTTATCACATTTTTCATCTCCACTCATCTGCCAGACATCCACAAACCTATCACTTGCCAGGCTTTGTCCAATTTACACCTCTTTTTCCAGTTTTTCCCCCAACTCCATTAGTCTGAAGAACAGTCTGTTGTCTGTTCTTCCGTGGATGCTGTCTAACCTGCCGAGTTCCTTCAGCACTTTGTATTTTGTCGTGGCATTCAGTTTTGGTGCCGTTATTTGAGAAAGTATGTTTTTGTTATGGAGTGAGTTTGACTAAAGGTTAGGCACAAAATGTTGGTGTAACTTAGGCAGCATCTCTGGAGAGAAAAAATGGGTGACATTTTGGGTTGAGACCCTTCTTCAGACTGATGTCAGGGGAGTGGGTGGTACATAGATAGGGAAGTGTATAGATAAGGAAGTGTACGGTGTGAAAATAGACCAAAGGGAATTAAGTTAAGGAAAAATGTTGAATAGATTAGCGTTATTTGAGAGAAGGTAACAACAAAACAGAAAGAGATAAAATGTAGTCATAGATGTGGACAGTAAGACTGGTCAGAGAACTGGGTAGGTGGATGGATGGAGAGAGAGGGAAATGACAAAAGGTTAACCAGATTGGTACCTGGAAAGCAAAACTGGCACACGAGGACAGGTCAGTTAGTCTTATATTTGCGAATGGGAAAGGACTCACAGAACTCCTCGGGCACAACCAATGGAAGAGACTGTAGCAGTGTGTGTCCGAACTATTGGGTACAAGTCCGGATTCAGGCGCCTATTCACCTCTGGACCCAGGTATTCCCTACAATTAGACACTGTTACTGTGTAACATTGTGGCACAGCAGTGACCACAGGTTTCTGCTAACACTAACTGCAATTTCAGTAACCTCTTTAAAACTTGTCACTGGCATTATGAGCTGCAGGATTCTTTGATTTCCACATCTGCTCTAGTCTCTCTCCTCAACTTTTGTAAGGAACACGATCATGTACCTTAACTTGAAATTTAGCTATTGATATGGAAGAGGAAAAAAACACAATGTGCTGGAGTAACTCAGCAGGTCCGGCAGCATCTCTGGAGAACATGGATGGGCGATGTTTTGGGAGTGCTAGAATAACTTAGCAGGTCAGGTAGCATCTCTTGAGAACATGGATGGGCGACATTTTGTGTTGGGACCCTTCTTCAGACTGATTGTAGGGAGAAAGATGGAAGAGAGGATGACCTCCCTCACCTGTATCTACCTGTTACCTGTGTAGGAGGGAACTGCAGATGCTGGTTTATCTTTCCAGGCTTTGTCCTGTCATCCTATCTTGCTGCTTTCATCCCCTATCTACAATCAGTCTGAAGTAGGGTCTTGACCCGAAACGTCACCTATCCATGTTCTCCAGAGATGCTGCCTGACCCACTGAGTTATTCAAGTACTTTGTGTCTTTATTTGTAAACCAGCATCTGCAGCTCCTTTTATCGAAGTAGATATGGAAGAAAAGCTTTCTGATTTTGGAGTAGAAAATATCTGTCATCACAAGGTGTGGCTAATTTGCTACTGGTTCTTGGGCATTCTTCTGAATGTCAAAATAAAACATGTTTCTCGTGTGTGGTCTTTGGAACTGTTTTGGATTGTTCATGTGGCGCTCCCTGTAAATGCACCAGTGGTTTATTCCAAAGTGTTCTTGGCGCGGTTATTTGTTCTTACCAAAACCTGTTCCACGAGTCACTCCAACTACTCATCTGTTGACACACCACTTCTGCTTCCCTGTTGTGTTACCCAACAATCTCATAAATGCAGCATTTGAGTATCCATTTGATTAGGCTGAAACCAGCACAGTAATAATCAGTTTGAAAGGAAATACCCTCATACTGTATAATCAGTGTTGATATTTAGGCCTTTTGAAGTGGCCTTGATGATACAGTATCCCTGCATTGAATATGGGTTGTGTCTTAGTAATCTGAGTCAAATTAAAACATTGTTGCCTTAGTTTGTGTTTACAATTATCAACTGTATCAACATTATGACAATGTCAGGACTTCAAAAGTACTTCAATATGTTATGCGGTATTATAAAAGAGAAAATATTCATTTTCTTTGCTTATCCAAGCGCTCAAAGTGAACTTCTTCATTTTGAGGTTAGCCTTAAAATTGACTCAAAGGTACTATCCCATACACATTGAATTCATCAAAAATAATTTTTGCTGTAGATTTGGCTGAAACAGAATATGGGAAATTTGCACTTCAGGGGCATAAAATTTGACAGCCTGACGCCAATTATGTATCCATTTCATGCTAATATGTTTCAATTTGGCATTTGATGTGTGCACATTTACTGGGGAAGTATTTGCAGTACAGGCAAACCATGACATCAGTGTGAAAAATTGGCATAATCATAACACTGGCTACGGGGATGTTCACTGATATACAACATGCATGAAGTACCACCATCTGTGCTATTTAAAGGGATTACATAAGTCAAGAGTGTTTTAATGAGGTCTACAGAAGGGTCTCGACCTGAAACCATACATGCTGTCCAGAGCTGATGTCTGACCTGCTGATTATTCCAGCATTTTGTGTATTACCCAGCATCTGCAGTTCTTTGTTTCTATATACTGTGTTTTATTGTCAAATGTCCCAAAATAGAACAATGAAATTCTTACTTGCAGCAGCACAACAAATAAGTGAATATAGTTCTCTGTAAACACCACAATAAACAACAAAAAAGAAGTTCGGTATATAAAACAGAAACAAAGAATGATAGTGCATAGACAAAAATAATGCCCCCAAGAATGGGTTGCGTTGGGGGACCAGGCATCCCGTGTGACTGGGATCCAACGGGTCCCACTTGGTCTAGTTTGAAATAAAAACACAAAATCCTGTGCGAACTAAACCATCAGCTAGCATCCGTATAATGACAAATAGAGTTTTCACCAGAAAGGGAAGACCAAGAAAATAAATTTGTTCCAAGTTATGAGGTGGGGCATGGATTGATAGGACAAAAGGAATAGCTTTGATGGATGAGGCCAACACTCTGGACTCATCCTGTCAGGGACATTTACTGTGTTTGATCCATCCTCTCTCTGCAACTTAAAACTAACTTTTTCCCCCTCTTTTCCAGTTCAACGGACAAAGAACAAAGGACATTTATTGTCACGTGTAGTGAAATTTGATTTGCCATGCAGCACACAAATAACGATAAGACACAACATCACAGGATTTAACAGTAGACATAAAAACATCCCTCCACAATAGTTCCCACTGTGGGGGAAGGCAGCAAAGTCCAGTCCCATCCCCAGTTCACCCATAGTCGGGCCTATTGAGGCCTCTGCAGTCGCTGCTACGGGGCCCGATGTTCCAGGCCGCTCTCGCTGGGTGATGGTGCTCCGGCGTCGGGAGCATCCTCTCAGCAGCTTGGGACACCTGGAATGCGTCTTACTGGAGTCCGCGGCTTCCAAAGCCAACAAGGCCGCGCCGGATGGAGCTCCACCACTAGGATGGAAGCTCCCGATGAAAAGTTCAGCGTTGCCGCCCGCAGCTGGCCGCTCCACACTCCCGCAGCTCCACGGTGTTTTTTGTCGCCGGTCTCCAGCTCACCGGAGCTCCAGCGCGGCGACCTAGGCAAGGCATCCTCCGCCCCTCTCCGCGATGGCGCTCCAGCGGCTGTTCCAGGTGTCCCAAGCCGCCGCCAAAGCCCAGGTTCCAGCCAGTCCCATCAAGAAACGGCGCACCAGGCCCGATGGTAGACCGCGAGAACGGATCGAAGATGCAGCCCGGAGAAAAGCTGCCTCTCTGACCAGGTAGGGACCAGGAAAAGCAGTTTCCCCCTTCTCCCTTCCCCCCCACATAAAAAATAATAGACTCCAAACAAAATACTTTTTACACACTAAAAATAAAAAAAAGAAGTTAAAAGACAGACAGCTGCAGGCTGGGCAGCCATACCAATTGGACAGCGGCCCTAATGAAAGGTCATCGACTGGAAATACTAACAATGTTTCTTTATTTTCAAATGTTGCCTGACCTGCTCCGTGTTTTTCTGCATTTTCAATTTCTATTGTTAGATGAAAAAAATGTCACATTCTGACAGGAACAACTATTCCTCCCCCTGGATTACTTTAAAGGCAGCACTTAGCAGATGTCCTATTTCCTCAGTGGTCTGCAATAACAACGGCATCGTTAAAGTTAGCATTAATGCCAATTGCACAGGGGGAAGATTCGGAGCAAATGGAAGGAACAGAAACACAGGAAGTAGGAAGTAAATTTCAATTTTTTTCTGGTTAGGCTGTCAGTGAACCCATTCAACAACAGTTCATAACTTAACTTCCCTTCTGCTACTGATCACTATCTGTCTACTTGCTGGCATTTTCAAAATGAAAGCCAACACATAATTAACATACCTAACCATATGTGTACATTAAACTGTGCCAAATAGCATGCAAGATTTAATTATCCTTGTAAATGTTCCTATTAACTCACTTCTGTTTTCCTTTGCCAATGCAAATATTTCAATTCAGTACTTTGCCAGCCGGAGGAAACTTGCAGCCATACATTTTGGCCAAGCAGGAAGTCTTTGACTCCCAGTTGTTGCAACCTTGTGGTGGTCAGGGAGCTTGCATGTCTTAGTGACCCCTAGAGCTATGCCAGCAGGAGATTCGTCTCCTGTTAGGGTCATCCATGCTGGACAGGTCGAAGGGTAGAGGCGAGATGAAGAACGATCCACTGGTCCTCCAGGTTGGAGGTTGAGCACAGGGCTAACAACCCGGTCTCATAAAACAAATATGTTACGGAAACAGCAACTGAAGGAATCAACAGGAGTGGAGGACCTTCATTGCTGCCCTACATGCCAGGAGGCATAATAGGCAGTAAGTAAGTAAGTAGGAAGTCTTTGAACAGCTCTGGATCTATAAAGATCTAGGCTGAAGTTTCTGAGAATTAATGGCAGCAACTGGTTTGAGTGGCCTGCATGCAACAGCAATGCCATTGGTAGAGAATCGCAGATGTTGTATTTCTGAAATAGGACAGCAGATATGATTTCTGGATTGTTGATGTGATTCAGCGAGCCCTTAAGCAAACAGGCAACCACAACTAGCACTCTGAATTCGCATGTCAGCAAGCTGAGGTTGCCTTTCAGCACTGTGTTGCACAGCTGCTGCTGCTTGTGCTGCAATGGAAGGTAATATCACAGCCATCAGATCATACATCGTGATTGGGTTCATAAATTTGTCAGAGTAGTTTCTCCATGAACGTTTATGCTGGATAGGCTGGGATTTTCTTAATGCCAAAGTCTTAAATATCACAATCTTGAGACTGTGAAAACTAGATTGTGACTCTCAGCATAGCATTAGGTATTCAAATATATTGCAGCCCAAGATATAGAAGCAGAAGTAGATGATGTGGCCCTTCAAGCTTGTTCCGTCATTCATTAAGATCATGGCTGATCAGTCAATTTCCATACTGTTTAACTCCTTTAATGCCAGATAACATATAAGGGGAAAGACCTGATAGAAGAATATAAAATTATGAGAAGCATTGAAAGAGTAGACAGTCAGAACCTTTTCCTAGAATGGAAAAAAACGACAAGATGGTATAGTTTTAAGGTAAGAGGGGCTAAGTTTAAAGGCGATGTGCAGGGCAAGATTTTTACGCAAAGGGTGGTGAGTGCTTGGTGGTTGAGGCAGACTTGATAGCAGCATTTAAGAAACTTTTAAAAATACATATGAATATGCAGGGAATGAAGGGATATGGATTATGGGGATGCAGATAAGAGTTGGCTTGGCACAGACATTGTCTGCCAAAGGGCCTATTCTTGTGCTGTACTGTTCTATGTCTATCCATTAATTTATATTCTTAAATGAACCAAATGATTAAAGAAGATAATTCCAAAGGTTCCCCTCTGGGTAAAGACATTTTCTTTTTATCGCAGTCCTAAACAACTTATACCTTATTCTAATATAGGTTGTGTTGATTCCCCCAGTCCTAGAGGCATCAGCCAGGGAATACATCCTCCCTGCCATTAAGAATTTTGTAAGTTTACCTGAGATCTCCTGAAAAAGCAATTCCAGTCTACTCAATCTTTCCTTACATAACAAATGTACGATCCGTTTCAAGTGAATATTTGTTATATTCTCTTCATGGCAGTACATCCTTTCTTAGCTAAAGATTCCCTATTCCCTGTCAGCATATTACCTCAAATGCTTGTGAGCTTTCCTGTAGATAGGTCACACATAATTTTCCCTTTGAGATTACTCTGTTGAATTCTATTATTCTTTTGCAAGCTGTTCTGTAAATACATTTTTCATTATAGCTTTCAGCATTTTCTCTACTACCAACATTAGAACTGAGCTGCACCCAGTTTTCGCTCTCCTTCCTTTCTTTCATAGTGAGGTAATATTTGCTACCTCTAATCCAGAGGAACAAATGCAGAATTTATAGGATATATTGTCTCTAAAGGCACCTCTTTCTAAACTGATAGAGATGTAGATCATTGAGCCGTTGGTGTTTGTCATCTTTCAAACTCACCATACTTGCTTGTATTATTTTGATTAATGTTTGGTTCATTTAGTTCCTTATTCTCCCAAGGTTCTCCATTGCACACGATAGGTCTTGTTTGTCTTCTTCGATGAAGAGATATGAAGTAATTGTTTAATTCCTCTGCCATTTCATTATTCTCCATTATAAATGCCTCTGTCTCAAAGCACCTCACGTTTGCCCTACCTAGTCTTTTCCATTTTACATACCCATAAATACTCCAACAGTTTCTCAGCTGTCTACTCTCATATTGTATCCTGCACGTGTCTTGAGTAACCAACGTTATGGCTGTTTCCCTTTGGGATGAGGATCTGGTAATAACAACAGTCAGAAATGGAAAGAATGTCATGAATTATGAACAATTTGTTTGGCTTATATTTGAATATATATATATATATATATATATATAGCAGAAGCAACATCTACCGAAATTGAGGTCCTTCCAAGAATTGCTACAAAAAATAAGTTGGTCTTTCTATTTTCCACCACATTTTGTTTGGCCTGCTATTTCCCCATTTTTTTAGATGCAAGTAAAAATGTGAGGTAAAATTCCCATTTGAATATTACCTGACCTCTTTCAATATTGAATAATTGCAATAGCTATTTATGTTACAATATTTATTTCCATTACTTATACCAACTCTATAAGTGTATTCATCATAGTTTATTTTATCCATTAAAAAAAAACGGTAAATAGAAAAATTGTTTTCATTTCAATGCATGCTTGTGAACCTGTTTTTACACATCCTGACCTACAAATGCCTTTGTACGCTAATGTGGTTATCAGCATTCAACTGAAATGAACAAAATGCTATTTAAAATCCTGAGGTCAGCATGACTTGCTGCAGTCCATGATTTGTAACTTGATCGCTATTATTTTCTGTATTTGTGCACTGATTGGCTACTTACTGTCCTTGAGTCCCATTTGAAAGGCAGTTAAAGCAAGCAGAGGACATGCAAGATGATTGTTGAAACAGGGAAATTCACATCACGTCCCTTGATGTTAATATGCTCTTAAATATGGAATGCACGTCTTTCTTCCAATCTTTCTGGGTATACTGTGAAGAAAATTATGGATCTAATTTGATGAATTAGTTCCCTGGAACAATCTGATCTTTTGATCCTTTTATAAGAGGTGTGAATCCAGATGGAGTAAAGAATACTGGACAAATTGAGATTTGCTGTTGTCTTATCGCTTAATTTGAATCTGAGTTCTTCTTTAATTTACATTCTCGATGCATAGATTTTGGGTGTCACCGTTAATAATACATTTGTATTATAACTCATCAAATGCTGTACACATTACTATTCAAAACAACATGCAAAATATATTCTATTTTTTATGTAAAGTTGTGTTTTGTTGTAAGGAGTTGTCATGAACAGTTCTGCTTTCTAACAGCAGATAGGACATTATTCATTACAGTATATTATGTTGATAGAGTTTGCATAAAATAGATTTTTGAATGTAAACTAGCATGGCAGATAACTGTGGAGGGAAAGAGGATGACAGGCTTTGTATTTGAAATAGAAGCTAATGTAATGTCAACTGGACCAACACTACAGCGATCACTTCCTAAAGAAAGAAAAATGGTAAACAAAAGTAGTGAATATTCACAATGGCATGGATTATACACAATTCGCCAATACAGTTGAAACCAGAGCAAATCACTATTAAATATTCCTTTGGTTATTACATCGCCTTATTCTCCTATGATAATATACTTTCAACAGCTTGAGTGTCATCACATAATGTGGCAGTGTGAATTGTGAGGGGGATGCTATGAGAATGCAGGGTGACTTGGACAGGTTGGATAAGTGGGCAGATGCCTGACAGATGCAGTATAATGTGGATAAATATGAGGTTATACACTTTGATAGCAAAAATAGGAAGGAAGATTATTATCTAAATGGTGTCAAGTTGTGAAAAGGGGAAGTACAATGGGAACTAGGGGTCCTTGTTCATCAGTCAATGAAAGTAAGCATGCAGGTAGAGCAGGCAGTGAAGAAAGCGAATGGCATGTTGGCCTTCATAACAAGAGGAGTTGAGTAAAGGAGCAAAGAGGTCCTTCTGCAGTTGTACAAGGTACTAGTGAGACCACACCTGAAGTATTGTATGCAGTTTTGGTCCCCAAATTTGAGGAAGGACATTCTTGCTATTGACGGAGTGCAGCGTAGGTGCACAAGGTTAATTTGTGGGATGGCGGGACTGTCATATGCTGAGAGAATGGAGCGGCTGGGTTTTTGTATACTCTGGAATTTAGAAGGATGAGAGGGGATCTTATTGAAACATATAAGATTATTAAGGGTTTGGACATGCTAGAGGCAGGAAACATGTTCCTGGTATTGGAGGGAGTCCAAAATTGACTTTGACTTTGAACCAGGGGCCACAGTTTAAGAATAAGGGGTAAGCCATTTAGAACGGAGATGAGGAAACACTTTTTCACACTGAGAGTTGTGAGTCTGTGGAATTCTCTGCCTCAGAGGCGGTGGAGGCCAGTTCTCTGGAAACTTTCAAGAGAGAGCTAGATAGGGTTGTTGAAGATAACGGAGTCAGGGGATATGGGGAGAAGGCAGGAACGGGGTTCTGATTGTGGATGATCAGCCATGATCACATTGAATGGTGGTGCTGGCTTGAAGGGCCGTATGGCCTACTCCTGTGCCTATTATCTATTGTTTATGGGACTAAACTGGCAAAACAACAACTAAATCTCATCATATCAAACTGTGCAAATGAATTAAATATTTCTGGTAAATTAATCATCAAAGTTACCAAACAGTAATTAAAACCCTACTAGTTCATTAATACCCTCAGGGAATGGAAACTGCCATCCCTAGTCCATCTAGTTTGCATAAGACTGTACTGTAATATGTGATTGACTCCCAACAATAATTCAGTTGTAAAAGAATCACAGAACAGAATTACAACAGCAATATCAAATGAACATAGTTTAGATAATGAAAGATCAATTCAAGGCATGGGTTTCCCTTTGGAAAATCCATGAAGTATTATTTTTGATGTGGGGACGTATTCAAGTCGAGAAAGCTCTGCCATAGATACCAGACATGGCCCAGTTGAAAGCACTCATGAGTCAGATTTTGTGGTTAAGTTCCATTCCAGACTTGAGTTTTATATTTATATATTGACATTCCAAAACATTACTGAGTACAGCACTCTTTCAGTTAAAATATTACACTAAGGTCCTGTCTGCCCTCTTGAATATACATCAATGACTCTATGAGAAAAACAGGTGATTAAAATCAGCTCTGTGTGAAAACCAGTATTTATCTGATGTAGGAGTATCATCATTAATCAATTGTCCTTAAATCGACAATAGCAAAGTCAAACCATGCCTGCTTGCAGTATGTGAAGATGGAATCAAATTGAGGAAAACTACTTATTGCTTGAGTTTAGTTTAATGCTAAGGATTAAGGATGACCTTATGAAGTAAGAGAAAAGCTTGGCAAGATTGTGTGGAATTGGCAAAGGTGATAAAAGCATGGATACGTGTTTCAACAGCAGATGAGCTGAGGCAAGAGCAGAGTTAAGGGGCTGTCCCACTGCGGTGACCTAATTGGCGAGTTTAGAAGAGTTTATGAGAGTTTGAAAAAATGCATGTTGAAGACCTCCTTCGACATGTTGAAAAATATGCCATGACTTAGCTGAGGACTCGAGTATGCGGGGACTATTTTCGAGCATAAAGGGGAGTTACAAAGACCTCCTAGGACTTCGTGTCGACCATGCTGCGAGTATGAGTCGAGGGCAAACTCGTCAGAACTTGCGGATTAGGTCGCCGCAGTGGGGCAGCCCCTTTAGATAATTTTAGGCAAAGTTGTGAAAAGTCTCAGACGCAGACATTTTGTGTAGAAAGGGTTGGAAAACGCGACTAAAAATGAAAACAATGGCTTCGGTCATCCCATTGTAAGTCACATAATATTTTGCTTAGTTAGTTAATAGGAATGGTGTTTGATTGTGAGAAAATGGTGCCATATAAAGCGTTCAGGTCATGTGGCGGGAAATGACTGAAACACCATCAATATTCACTTTTGCAGGAATTGACATGGTGTAAAAGAAGAGGAAATTCAAGGCATTATTAGAGGACATAAGTATAAAGTGAGAGGAAGGAATGCTAAAGGGGATCTGAGGAGTATATTTTTCACACAGTGGTTAGGATCTGGTGGAGTAGCAAAATGTAGAGTAAAATTTATTAGGCATCTCGACAGGTATTTGAATGAGTAAGGCATGGAGTCATATGGAATGAATGAAGCATGATGGTCGGCATGGATGTGGCAAGACAAAGGGATATTTTCCATGACTATCATTCCCAATGCATCTTTTGTACCAATGATAAGGCATCAATCTACTATTTTTTTGGCTATTTTTATGTAATAACCTGGGCGTCATCATACAACAGGTAAAATCAGTGTTAATTCAGAGTATAACACTCAAGGCCTGCATCTGGGGAGATAAAGGTTAACTGAAGCCAGATTCAAAGAAATTGAAAATTAGGACATAGTCTGTTATTGAGAAAATCAGTAGGTGACAGAAAGATTGGTAAACGCCGGACAAGTCAGCATAGATGGTGTCAGCTTTTCATTCTTAAAATACTGCTCATATTTATTCAAGTGAGAGATCACTGTGTGCGTCGTCGATTATCACGAGAAAAAATGACTGCTGGCGGAACTCAGTGGGTCAGACCCGCAGAGTTCTTATAGTAGTCTGTACTTTTGCTCAAGATTAAAAGCATCTGCTATTTATTGTGCCTTGATTTTCATGGATATATTCCCTAGAGGAAGAACGATCAAGACTTCTCTCCTGGCTGGAGAATAACTACTGCCAAATTTTTTTGTCATCATCTGCTCCAGTATCACCATGACACCAAATTAGAAGGTGGTGAGTTAGAAGAGTTATAACTTTTCAGTTGAAACGCTGAGCATTGTTGAACATGAAAGATTATCATCCTTCAACTGACGGTTGAGAAATGCTTCGGGGCCAGATCATGAATGTATGTATAGTATGTATAGTTTATTTGCATTTGACTGAAGCAAAGAGGAAGTGAGTTTCCTTAATCATGTTGAAAACAAATTGCAGGAAGACCTTGGACTACTTTGGAGACATAAATGTCCATGAGATTTCCGAGGCACCAAGAACATCAGGTTACTGATATTTTTTGAGTATTAGTTAATACAGCTGCAACTAATGTATTGTGATAAGTTTGAATCCAATAAATTCTGCCACTTATTCTAAAATGACACCTGACCTGTGAGAACATGTCCTTTCTCTTGGGCTACAAGGAATGGACTTGATTGTCAGTGATTCTTAAGAAGTGGATGATGGATTTTGAGAACTTTAAGTGCAATTTTGGCATGGAGCCAGCAAATCTACAAGATCATAATGCATAGTTTAATACCTCAAATCAACCAAAAGAGTCTCAATTGAAATACTTTTTTGTTAGAGGCTGACAACAGCAATTTAATATTTTTGTCACCATCATATAATTGGAATAGACTTATTGCCAAAGAATAAAACATATGACATAAAATGATTATAACATATCAAATGATCACTCCATTTTTCAAATAAGCCTGCTACAGCATGGGGAAATAAATTATCTTGAGTGTAAGACTGAGGATTTAGAACTGGCAAGAGGTACAATTCCTATCATAATTGCATTGAATTTTAATGGCCAATGGTTCAATGAGTTCCCACATATTTAAACATAAATAATTAAACAATTAAGATTGTTATTATTTTTTAAATAGAATTTTGAGGGTCTAGGACATTTCCTGGCATTTCCACTACAAGGAAAAGATACATATAAACGCTGATTTGCCGTATTCATGTTTTGCAGAGAGGCTGCTAGAATGAAACAAACCATTAATGAAAAGCATTAACATCAGTAATTGTTGAAATTAATTAACTGTCAATGAATCATAAAAAGGAATCCAGAACATTCATTCCAGAGGATGTTTAGAGAGAACCATAATAATAAACAACAAATTAAGCCAATTACATTTTGATATCGCTTTAATTCAATGCAACAGCATTTAAAATAAACACAAAATAATTTGAAGGATGGAAACCAGATAAATCTATCTAAAAGGAGTGAATAATATTCACTATTGCAAAAATATTTCTGAAAATCCAAAGAAGCTTAGATTTTTGCAGGAATTCTTTTTTCCAATATAACATTTATATTTTAAACACTTTCAAGCAGCGACGGCATGGGAGAAGTGTAATTTGTATACCAATATATTCCGTTTTTCAGGATCAATTGTTTATTCAACACAACAATGCAATTATTTAGGGTCATGGAGTCAAATTGAACAAAAACAGTTTATGGAGATCAAGATGCGTCATTTACGCTACTTTAATTTGTCATGTTTGGCCCATATCCCTCTCAACCTTTTGTATTCATGTACCTAACCAAGTGTTTGATTTGATGTTATTATTCCTACCTCAAATACTTCCTTTTGCGGCTCGTTCCATGCACCCACCACCATCTGTGTGAAAATGTTGCCCCTCGGGTTCCTATTAAATTTTTTACCTCTGTCCTTAAATTTCTAGTTCTTGATTCCTCCTCTGTGCAAAAAAACGATATGCATTCATTCTATCTATTCCCCTCATGATTTTATACACCTCAACAAGATCATTCATCAGCCTCCTGTGCACCAAGGAATAAAGTCCTTAGTCTTCCTGTAGCTCAGGTCCTCGAGTCCTGGCACCATCCTTGTAAATCTTCTCTTCACTCTTTCTGGGTTTGGAACACTGGGTGTTGAACAGAAAGTTTGACTCAACATCAAACTGATATCAATGTTTACAGACTATCTCATGAAGCAGGGCAGTGGATAGTCAGAATCAACAGTATTTTGTGGTGGAAAACATACATTATGTTTCTATCTTTCCAATTTTTAAATTGACAATGATGGGGCTTACACAGTTGGAATATCATCAAGTCATTTGGCATTAGGGAAGTGGAGGCGTCAACAGAAGGTAGAACTGGGGTTTAAGAACATGCAGGTGTGAAAATGGGAAGGAACATTGGGTAGATAATGGGGGATTCCAGGCTGGTGGGGGGGAGGGGAGTGAGATACTCTGATTATGCAGCTGACAGGGCCCCTATTGAGACCCACACCTGGAGTATTGTGTGCAGTTTTGGTCTCCAAATTTGAGGAAGGACATTGTTGCTATTGAAGGAGTTCAGCGAAGGTTCACAAGGTTAATTCCCGAGATGGCAGGACTGTCATATGTTGAAAGAATGGAGCTGCTGGGCTTGTATACTCTGGAATTTAGAAGGATGAGAGGATATCTAATTGAAACATATGATTATTGAGGATTTGGACATGCTAGAAGCAGGAAACATGTTCCCGATGTTGGGGGAGTCCAGAACCAGGAGCCACAGTTTAAGAATAAGGGGTGATAACGGAGATGAGGAAAAACTTTATCACAGAGGGTTGTGAAACTGTGGAATTCTCTGCCGCAGAATGCAGTGGAGGCTAATTCTCTGTATGCTTTCAAGAGAGAGTTGGATAGAGCTCTTAAAGATAGCGAAGGGGATATGGGGAAAAGGCAGGAACTGGCAACTGAGTATGTTAGATCAGCCATGATCACAGTGAATGGTGGTGCTAGCTCGAAGGACCGAATGGCCTACTCCTGCACCTATTGTCAATTGAGTCGAGATAACAAAGCGAGGTATAAACAAAATCTTTACGGGTTAAGGAAAAGTGGAGATACTGAATGTGTTTGCAGGAACTGCAGATACAGGTTTGCACCGAAGATAGAGATAAAAATCTGAACGAACTAACTCCGCGGGTCAGGCAGCATCTCTGGAGAAAATGAATTGGTGAAGTTTCGGGGTCGAGTCCCTTGTTCAGACTGAAAGTCAAGGGAGAGGGAAAGGAGAGATAGAGAAGGTATATAGCAAAGATCCTATAGGATCTTTGGTGTATATAGGAAAAACGAATGAAAGATATGCAAAAAGCCACGATGATCAAGAAAGGGTGGTCCCCAGAATCAGTGCAATGCTGTGAATAAAAGAGAAGCTAAAGTAATTACACATCCGTATATAGTTGTGCAATTTAAAAAACCCACAGAAAATGATGCAAATACCCTGCAGGTCATGCTGCAAACGTGGAGAAAGTTAGTAACTCGGGAGGGAAACCTTCCCTGAGAGGGAGCAGCGCTGCCAGCAGCAGGGTGAGTGGGTGGCGGCCACGACTGCGCATTGACGGGCTCCGCCCTGAGGGAAGGTGGGAGGGAGGGAGGGAGGACGGTCGGCGCGTCGCGGCCCCTCCTCCGCCCCCCCGACAGGCACGGCGGGCGGCTGGACTCGAGTCTGCGATTCCTGGCATGGCGTTTCGGGCGCGGGTCCCGGAGCCCATCAACACAGCCCGTCCAGCAGCAGCAGCGGCAGCGGCCCGGCCCGACGCCCGCCCGCCCCGGGGAGGCCTTGCGGCCGGATGGCAGCCCGCGGTTGAGCGCTCGCCGCCCCCGTTTGGCTGCCGGGTGGCATGGAGACACTCGGCGGCAACAAGGAGATGCAGTGGAGCGGCGTGACTCGGCCCCTCGACCTGTTGGTCAGCTCCTACCGTTTGCCGCAGCTCGTCCGGCTGGAGGACGGTAAGATGGGCGCCGCCAAGACGGGCTTCGGCCGCCCGACCCACTCACTCGATTCCCGGGGTCGCTGCGCGTCGCGTCGCGTCGCCTGGGAGTCGGAGGGAAGGGAAGGGAAGGGAAGGGCCCGCGGGGGTCACCGCCACCGGGCCCCTCAGCCCACGCACTGAACTTTGCACCAGCGTCGACCACTGCTCGCGGGTTGTTCGTCTGCCCACCGACCGGCCCGCGAGATCCTCCAATTGCGCTTAATGTAGATATGAAGAGCTGTGCAATGAAGTTCTCGTGCACCGAGACTAATTTTGTTTACTAGTCAGCGGGATTCGGGAGTTTTGGGTGTTTATGTATTCCTGAAACACAAGAGAAAGTTTTGCACAGTGGGTGTGTTGTCAAACGGGAGAAGAAAAACATTCAAGTTGTACTTTGAATGTAAAGTTTATATATTTTTTAAAAACACGATTGTGCACTGAAATGGGACAGTACGTTGTAACCGAATCGAACACTGGTTAACTAATGAATCACTGTATTGCAGTCCAAAGGTGTTCTCTGCAGGAAATGTGCGGTTGTGCGCATTCTTCAGCTGATCTCGTGACATGTCCTATCGCTCATGAATCGGTCAGTTACAGCACGGCTCATTTCACTGTGCACTTCTAAATGCTAACTTTGTTTTCTCTCGGAGTTTCTACTAACTGTGTCGTTTTGGTCAGCTGAAAACTCGCACATGGTTTGTTTGTCTTATGCCGATCATCAGAACAGAGTCTCCGGGGACAGGCCCTTCGGGCCAGCTGGCCCAGGCTGAATAAGATGCCTGGGAACAAAACTGCAGATGCTTATTTACAAAGAAAAAGACACAAAGTACTGGGAGGAACTTGGTGGGTCAGCCAGCATCTCTTGAAAACATGAATGGGTGACATTTTGGATTGGGACCCTTCTTCAGACTAGGATCCCTACCCAAAACGTCAGCTATCTCAGGGCTGCCAACTCTCCCGCATTGAGAGTGATACTCACGGATTTCACAAAATGTTCACGCTCTCACGCTGATCACAGGATTTCTCACGCTCAAAAAAAAGGTGATAGATAAATAAATAAAGTCACAAACAATTCATTTCGCCCATGGCTTCCAGATCTCCTCCACACTCACCAATGAGAATAGTTTTCTGTCGGTGGGTTTTCCGTAAAGAACGAGCAATTTGATTGTCTTAAGCCCATCACACACATTTAAACTGTCAATGTAACTGCAGTACTAATGATTCCATTTGACATTCATGGAACCAAAATCTGCAGTTGCAGGAAATTCAAAATAAAGCAAAAATTGTTTTAGAGGCAAGTAAAAACCATGAGGGGAATATATAAGGTGAATGCATAGTCTTTTTCCCGGGATATGTAATTCAAGAACTAGAGGGCATTGTTTTAAAGCAGGAGTGTCAAACTACCGGCCCGCAAAGGAGTCCAATCTGGCCCACGGTATGATTTGGGGGGGAAAAAGGTAGTTTAGTTTCTCCTGAGCAGATGGTGTGATGGATGAGACACAGCGGTGACCCCCGAGGCACCACTTGCACCTCCCACCCTCACCTCCGGCGGCTCTGAATCGTCGGCCGCTCTGTCCACACCCCATGGTGTTTTAGCCCGGCCCGGAGGAACGGACCGGGTGAGTGGGGGGTCGGTGCCGCCTCCGGAGCTGCGGGGATGAATCTCCCCGCTGATGCCCGACCCCCGTGGTCACTGACCCTCACCTCCCCCGGACCCCAGCTGTACTCAGAGGACCAGGGCCGGCCCGCATTCTTGGCTCGGGGGGAGGAGAGAGGGAAACGCTCCCCGGATGTCGCCAAGTCTCCAGTTTTTCGCTCACTCCGGGTGTTGTCGCCGCTTGACTGACACACACTTTCACACACAGCCTAACACACACTGACACACAGACTGGCATACACAAGGTTTAAAGGAATATGGGCCAAATGCGGATAAATGGGTCTAGTTTAGATGTGGCATGTTGATCTGCATGGACAAGTTGGGAAGAAGGGCCTGTTTCCATGCTGTAAGACAATGACACGTTGTAGAAAGGGTGCAATTGCTCTGGAGAGGATCCAGGGGCGATTTATGAAGATGTTGGCGGGGCTGGATTTTTTTTTCACTTTGAAGAAAGATTTGGTAACTGGGATTGTATTCTCTGCAGCAACGGAGGTGAAGAAAATAATTAGTTGAGGTGAATAATATTATGAGAATTATAGGACCCGTTTCGCTTAATAAAGTGTGTAGGAAGGAACTGCAGGTGCTGGTTTAAACTGAAGATAGACACAAAAAGCTGGAATAACTCAGCAGGACAGGCAGCATCTCTGGAGAGAAAGAATGGGTGAAGTTTCGAGTCGAGACTTTCAGACTGAAGAGGTTGAAAAACAGCCATATAGATGTAAAACACAATGACTGGAGATGTGTGTTATCCAATTAAGGGCAGAAATCAGAATCATGTGTTCATCTTTATTGACGTGACACCATAATAAATATATTACATAAAAAATAATGTAAAGGGGTGGCGCACCGGTAGAGTTGCTGTCTTAGACCACAGACGCAGATTTGATCCTGACTTCGGGTGCTCTCTGAACAGAATTTGAACATTCCCCCTATGGCCTCCGGATATTTCTCCAGATATTCCGGTTTCTCCCACATCCGAAAGAAGTGCAGGTTTGTAGGTTAATTGGTTTCTGTAAATTGTTCCTTGCGTGTAGGATAGAACTGGTGTATGGTAGATTGCTGGTCGGTGTGGACTTGGTGGGTCAAAGGGCCTGTTTGGTTGAATTTGTGGCATTATTTTTGTCTTGGTTCTGTCGTCAAAGGGTAAGGTTGATTAATTTATTTGTGCAGAACAGTGATGGAAGTACGACTCCTCTGGCCTTGTTTCTATTTTTTATTTTCTCTATCTATTTTATATATATATACATAACAGCATGAATTATAATCTGATTTCTATACGAATTTACTAAGGCCATACATGTGCTGCACCTGTTGATCAGAGCCTGGCTCGATTGTGGAATGTAATTTAGCCGAAACCTTATTCATACCTAATCCAATTTAAGCGTAAATGTTGCATTCAAGTATAAGTTAAAAAACTCGCTCCCAGGTGCACAATTCCCACCTGAAAAATGCAAAATCTCCCTACCGTAGGAGGGGGGGGACACTGCCCTCCCACTCCCTCTCCTCCCCCCCCCCCCCCGGTCACAACGGTCCCTCTGGCTTGGTTGCTGCACTTCCTCATATTTTCTCAATCTCAACTTTCACCCAATGTTGGCAGCCCCTGGCTATCTTCTTCGGAGATGTGGTCTGACCCGCTGAGTTAATGCTGTACTTTGTCTTTTTTTGAAAGGGATGTTTGTCTGACACAGTCCTATTTGCTGGTGTTTGCCCTTATCCTTCTAAATCCTACCTATCCATGTACCTGTCCACATGTCTTTTAAACATAATAATTGCACTCTTTGGCAGATCATGCCATCTACCCGCCAACCTCCATGTGGAAAAACGTCCCCTTGGATCTTAATTAAATCTTTCTCCTTTCGCCTTAAATCTATGCCCTCTACTTTTAGACTTGCAGCGCCCTGCTAAAAAGATAGTAACAATCCACTTTAATTGCATCCAACATAATTTTACATATGTCTAAGGTCATCCCATCAGTCAACATTCTATGCTGCAGCAGGAAAAAGTCCCAGCCTATCCAGCCTCTTATAACTCAAGCCCACCAGTCCTAGTAACATCCTGTGGATCTTTTCTGTACCCTTTCCAACTCAGTGACATGATATAGCTGGGTTAGTTAGTTTAGTTTATTGTCACGTGTACTGAGGTACAGTGAAAAGCTTTTGTAACATGCTAACCTGCGTGGTGACCTGAACTGCACACAATACTCCAAGTGTGGTGTCACCAACAACTTGTACTTGTTGAAAACTTCATACAAAGAATATCTTTGCACTATTTTTAAATTAAGTAGTACCTGTTCTAAATAAGTTTGTTCATTATAATTGTATAATTGCCTTTTTTTCTTGGGGAGGAAGATGATTTGTACTCTCGTGGCTGATACAAATTGGGAAACTGCAGAGTGACTGTAAGCAGCAGCCTGATGTAGTGATACTCACCGAACCACACCGACACACCATGTCAGTCACCATCAGGATAGACCTAGTAAAGGTGGCAGCACAGTGGCCTTTAGTAAGGAAGAAACTGTCTTTGAATCCACAGTATTGACCTTCGGTCACATGAAATCTGATACTGTCGAGGAACGTGGGAAAGGACACCATTTAATTACTGCATATCTAACCGCCCCCCCCCCCCCCCCCCCCCCCCCCCCCCCCCCCCCCACACGATGATTGAAAACTACTCCATGTAGAACACTGCTTGGAGGAAGCACTGAGAGTGGGAAAGGAGCAGAATGTGCTCTGTGGGGGAGTGGTCTATTTGCATCTCAAATAACGAGCTGACTGAGTGTTAAATGACACTGTTCCTTTTTTGGTTCTGTGGCAGGTGGTGAGTCAACCAACGGGAGATGCACCATAGAAAGCATCCTATCCATATGCATCACTGCTTTGCATATCAACTGCTATAGCCATATATTGTAACACAACAAGCCAAGACCGCCAGAAATTATAGAGTTGTGAATGCAACCCATTCCATATTGCAAATAACTGCATCTATACTGCCTCAGGAAAACAATTTACATAATTAAAGACCATTCACAGGCTCGTCATTCTCTCTTCTCTCCTCTTTCACCAGGTTGAAGAAACAACAGTTTGAAAGTACCGTATTTCCCAGCAATGAAGACTCAATTTTTTAATCCCAAAATAAGGCATGAAAATTTACCTGTGTCTTGGAGGCCAAAGGTTAGGTTGTTAGCCAAGAAGGATAGACTTGGCTATCCCTCAGTACAGCAACATCAAGAACGATCTTGCTGTACTGAGGGATAGCCAAGTCTATCCCTCATTGCTGGCAGCTGATGGGATGCGGCTGTAAAGTGGGAAGTGGCTGTAAAAGGATAGTGTCACTGGGGGGACGAGAGTTCCTTTCACAGCATGTGGGGAGTCTGGCCCAGGGAGGGAAGTAACTCGGATGGCTGCGAGCAGCCGCTGGGAGTGGACAACGGAACCGGCCGCCACATCAGCGCCTTCTGCTGGCCCGCCAGCCAGCCACGGTGTCCTTCGGCACAGACGCAACTGGTGGAGGTAATGGTTGGCTGGTAGCAATGGGGCGGAAGGCTGGCTGCTCCATCCCGGGCTCGCTCTTGTTCTCTCCTTCGCTCTCTCCTCCGCTCTCTCCTCCGCTCTCTCCTCCGCTCTCTCTCTCCTCCGCTCTCTCTCTCCTCCGCTCTCTCTCTCCTCCGCTCTCTCTCTCCTCCGCTCTCTCTCTCCTCCGCTCTCTCTCTCCTCCGCGCTCTCTCTCCTCCGCGCTCTCTCTCCTCCGCGCTCTCTCTCCTCCGCGCTCTCTCTCCTCCGCGCTCTCTCTCCTCCGCGCTCTCTCTCCTCCGCGCTCTCTCTCCTCCGCTCTCTCTCTCCTCCGCGCTCTCTCTCCTCCGCGCTCTCTCTCCTCCGCGCTCTCTCTCCTCCGCGCTCTCTCTCCTCCGCGCTCTCTCTCCTCCGCGCTCTCTCTCCTCCGCGCTCTCTCTCCTCCGCGCTCTCTCTCCTCCGCGCTCTCTCTCCTCCGCGCTCTCTCTCCTCCGCGCTCTCTCTCCTCCGCGCTCTCTCTCCTCCGCGCTCTCTCTCCTCCGCGCTCTCTCTCCTCCGCGCTCTCTCTCCTCCGCGCTCTCTCTCCTCCGCGCTCTCTCTCCTCCGCGCTCTCTCTCCTCCGCGCTCTCTCTCCTCCGCGCTCTCTCTCCTCCGCGCTCTCTCTCCTCCGCGCTCTCTCTCCTCCGCGCTCTCTCTCCTCCGCGCTCTCTCTCCTCCGCGCTCTCTCTCCTCCGCGCTCTCTCTCCTCCGCGCTCTCTCTCCCCCGCGCTCTCTCTCCCCCGCGCTCTCTCTCCTCCGCGCTCTCTCTCCTCCGCGCTCTCTCTCCTCCGCGCTCTCTCTCCTCCGCGCTCTCTCTCCTCCGCGCTCTCTCTCCTCCGCGCTCTCTCTCCTCCGCGCTCTCTCTCCTCCGCGCTCTCTCTCCTCCGCGCTCTCTCTCCTCCGCGCTCTCTCTCCTCCGCGCTCTCTCTCCTCCGCTCTCTCTCTCCTCCTCCGCTCTCTCTCTCCTCCTCCGCTCTCTCTCTCCTCCTCCGCTCTCTCTCTCCTCCTCCGCTCTCTCTCTCCTCCTCCGCTCTCTCTCTCCCCTCCTCCGCTCTCTCTCTCTCCTCCGCTCTCTCTCTCTCCTCCGCTCTCTCTCTCCTATGTCAATGATCTGGGAATCCAGCCGATCAGTGCAAAAGAGCTAGTGAATTTGTAAAAATCTTCAGCCAGAAGTATTCAGTATTTGACCCATCTTGGCCTCTACCACTGGTTGCCAGCATGATAGATGCCGGTCTTCTGCCAATTCGACTCACTTCAGGTGACATCAAGAAATTACCATTGGCTACAGCAAAGGCTATGGGTCCTGACAACATTCCAGCAACAGTACTGAAAACTCGTGCTCTGGAGAGGTTGCTGAATCCTTGGTCAAACTGTTCCAATTTAGCTTTGGCACTGGCATCTACCTTGACAATGTAGAAACTTTCCCAGGTATGTCCTGGGAAGGAGGCAATATTATTCAATATACCATTATCTGTGCTTTGAGGTGACTGCTGCAGTCCATAATTTAAATGCATACATGAGGGTAGGCAGTAAACATGTCAGGATTGATGTCCTGATTGTTTTCATATTGCTGGTGTATTGAAAACAACGGTGAATTTCGTCATTGTCTTCCCACACTGAGAGGTAACTCAGAACATACTGTTACTGCTCCATTTTATTTTAATGGAGCTTCATTGGAGAGGGAGATACAGGGTGCTGTGTTGTCCAACGACAGTTTTGTAAAATACTTTTTAGTTTGCAGATGTTGCACAGAGGTCTATTTTCCAATCTGCTACTGACCATACCAAAAATAGAAATGTTGGAAGAACTCGTCCAATGTGGGTGCAGAAAGCAGTAGGTCCTTCTGGTCAGTGACCCTCCGATCTGAAGAACTTCCTCAATTGGGAGCAAGAGTCACGGACCAGAACCACTGACCAATTTTCTCTTTCCAAGATGCTGCATGACTGGCTGAGGTTTTATTCAACAATATCTGCAGTTTTACTTGCTTTGCTTCAGCGAACGAGTAGTCAGTAACTTGGTGCTCAGTCTGTGAATGAGAGCATGCACAACTGTTGTCAGCAGATTGCTGTTCATTAATTGAGGCTGGAGTGACCTTGGCTATGAAGTGGAAATTATGTATCTTCAAAAATGTCCTGTCCATTATCCACATTCTGACAGGATACTTGTTAGCTATGAGGTTCAGTAATGCATCAAGAATGATTGTGAAAACTGTTGGAACGATGATGAAGACTTGATTAATGCAAATCTGCACTGAAATTGATATTCCGGACCTGATGATCAAAGCTTGTGTAATCCTGTAGTAGACATTAGTTGTAGTTGAATTTTCGAGGGTGGTGAAATTTAAGACACCTGATAATATTCGGTAATAGTACTGAAAAAAAGCATGGTCTAATCGCTGTACTCTAAATTGGGAGCAAACCTTACAAAAATTAAAATAATAATGGAAAAAGCAGTCTTGTAATAATGCAACCTTTATTTCAATGATAAGCTTACCAAACCAGTGTGTGATGTTTGCCCTCATAATCAGTTCATTTAGCTGGTGAGGCTGCAGCGGGTCTTTTGAACTTTGCCCCTGAAATGGATTTTGAGATAATATGGAGATGCCAATAAGTTCACGTCAGACTGAAAACCTTTTCCAATTTATTTTTTTAACCTTTAGACTTGCTTTAAGAAAATATACAGATTACACAATGAATGCACAGAATGAACCCTTTTACCCAGGGTTGAGAGCTCAAAAGCCAGAGGACATTTCTTTAAGGTGAGAGGAGAACAATTTAATAGGAACCTGAAGGGTAACTATTTCATTCAGAGGGTGGTGGGTATATTGAATGAGAGGAGGTAGTTGAGGCAGATACAATAACAACATTTAAAAGACACTTGGACAGGTTTGAGTGTAGTTTATTGCCATGTGCACCGAGATAGTGAAAAGCTTTTGTTGCGTACTAACCAATTAGTGGAAAGACAATACATGATTATAATCAAACCAGCCACAGTGTGTAGATACACGATAGAGGGAATAACATGAATAACACTTCAGTGCAAGATAAAGCTAAATAAAGTCCAATCAAAGATAGTCCAAGGGTCTCCAATGAGGTAGATAGTAGTTCAGGACTGCTCTCTAGTTGTTGGTAGGTTGGTTCAATTGCCTGATGACAGCTGGGAAGTCAAATAAACACAAATATAATCAAGCCAGACACAAGTATAACAGGTAGTACAAGAGCAGAGTGCAGAATATACTATTACACCATTATAGCATTACACTTGCAGAAAAATAATGCCACGATCACATAGTGTGTTGGAGATTAGGACTAACTCCTAACTTGTGGAAGGATTGTTCAGTAGCCTGATAACAGCGAGGAAAATGCCATTCCTGAATCTGGAAGTACGTGCTTTCAAGCTTTTGTATCTTCTGCCTGATCAGAGGGGAGAGAATAGGAAATTGTCAGCTGACAAACGTCCATCTAGGAAATATCCTTGATTATATTGGCGGCTTTGTCAAGGAGGAGTGGAGTCAATAGTGGGGGAGGCTGGCCTATGTCATAGGCCAGCCTCCTATAGATATATAAAGTACTAGACTAAGTGGGACCCGTTGGGTCCCAGCATTATATGGGAGGGCTGGTCCCCCAATGCAATATTCCACCTGTCCACCAATTCCAATATTGGTGGCCAGTGGGGGTGGGGGCTTCCTGGAGCACTAGTATGGGTGTTGTGGGCTGAAGGGAATGGTTTCCATAGGGATAGTATGGACACTGTTGAGCGAATGGATTCTCAAGCCTGTTGTGCTGGCAGCTCACTCACGGCTGGTGGGCTGGTAGTTGACGCAAGGCCACCAAATTCAAGTGCAGTTTCGTACCACTTCAAGCAGGGTGCAAGACCACCAAATTCAAGTGCAGTTTCATACCATTTCAAGCAGGGTGCAAGGCCTCTAAAGACAGCGAGTTGGGACCTCTCCTCCATCTTGCAAAGACTGAGCCACGCCCACACTTCTGGGTTTTATAGTCCCTCCCCCTCCCGCCAGAAGGGGCATAGCATGATTGACAGGAGAGAGAATCTCAACATGTTTTAAACACTAATAACTCTTTTATTTTTCATCAATGTGAAAAATCCTTGGCACCTGATGAGCGAAAGGTGGACCCTGAGTAAGATGGCCAAAAATCGCAGCCATACGTGGTAGTGTTTTTTCTAAAATCAATATAAAGCGCAAACAGGAAGTGGTCTAGAATAGACTTTTAATTATATAGGAGGCAGGGCAACTTTAATTAGGCAACACAGCTTTAGCATTTCCAATCCAAAGGCAACACAGCTTTAGCATTTCCAAACCAAAGACAGCACAGCTTTAACATTTCCAAAGTACATTTTCAAACCACATTAAGGGCACTGACAGGTCAGTAAAACCACTCAAAATTTAGTAGACCTGTGTTCAGTATTATTCACAGCTCAGACTGAGAGACGTGACCCTCTCGCTCCCCCATCTTGCAGAGACTGACAGAGGCACTCAACACTCCCGGGTTTTATAATCCCTCCGGAAGGGACGTGGCCATCAGGAGAGAGAATCTTAACATTTTTTAAGCATGAATAACACTCTTATTTTTCATCGATGGGAGAAATCCTCTGTCCTGCACAGCAGAGGGGGACTCTGAGTAAGATGGCCAAAAATCACAACCGTAAGTGGCAGCGTTTTTTCTAAATTCAATATATAGAACACCAGGAAGTGGTCAAGATCAGACTTTTAGTAACATAGATATCCACAACTCTACAATTTCTTGTGGTCTTGGGCAGATCTGTTGTTAAACCAAGCTGTGATATTCTGTAGTGATTCATAGTTGGTAAGAGTCATGGGGACGTTTTGAATGTCCATAGTCTGAGGAATTGCTGTGTTTTCCAGTTATAGCTGCAATGTGGTAGGTGCAAGACAAGTTGTTTGTGATATTTGCCCCTCTCAACCTGTGCCACCTATAACAGACTCCTTTGTATGGTTGATATTGAGGGAGAGGTTATTGTCTTGGCACCAGGCTACAAGGTTCCCTATCTCCTTTCTGTACTCCGTCTTGTCATTATCTGATATCCTGCCCACTACGGCATTGTCTTCTACGAGCTTGTAAGTTGAGTTGGATTGGTATTTGGCTGCGCAATCACGAGTGTATAGTAAAGGACTGAGAATGCATCCTTGTGGAACAAGGTCTCGAGAATTATTATGGAGGTTGTTTGAATTGCAAGAAAGTTTTTCGTGAAGACTAACGTGTGTTATTCTCATTTTCTCATTGGTTGGATTTGAGATTTTTTGCACATAACCATGACGAGAGACCCCGTTTCGATCCTCACTACATGTGCTGTCTGTACAGATGTTGTATGTTCTCCCCGTAACCACGCGAGGTTCGAGAATCTTCGGTTTCCTCCCACATTCCAAATATTTACCAGTTTGTAGATTACTTGGTTTGGTATAAATGTTAAATTGTCCTTAGTGTGTTAGATAATGTTAATGTGTGGGGATCGCTGGTAGGTGCGGGCTGAAGTGCCTGTTTCCGCGCTGTATCTCAAAAACTAAAATTAAAAACTGAATGTAATTCTTTGTATTATAAGTCCCTCCGGTAAGGCAGTAATGATACCAAAGATGCAATGATCCATCTTATTTGACAGATTCAATCAATGTTATATTCCCTTGAAACGTGTAAGCGTCTTTCTGTCCCGAGGTTTCTATTTGCTCCTGTTAATTAAGTGTCACTTTTCATTGACTTTTCTTCTTTCCCTAAATTTGTGAACATTACTTTCCACCTTTCAATATCTGCATTTGGTGCATAGGCAGGTAGACTGTGCTGAGGTGTTAAATTGGGTTCTTGAACTGGTAGTCTCTTGTTAAATATCGATTATGACTTTTAAAATTTATAGTTATCTGCTGCAGCGTCTCTATCTTTTATCGTGACATGTAAGTAGACTTGAAATCTGAACAAAGTGGACTGGAAAAAAGGAGAAATAGTCTGTCGTATCTTGAGTACCTTGCTTGTCCCCTCATTTATTGTTTCTGTTGAAACTTTTTCAACAGGTAACTTTGAAAAACTATTGTAATAATTTCACCCAATATCAGTGTAACAAAAAAGTGTTCAGTAATAGAGATCATCTTGATTGTTACCCTTGCAGGCGTTATCACCAAGGGCCCAGGAAATTAGCAGTTATGTTGATCTCTTACATCAAGGCAATTTGCTTGCCAAGGAATCTGTGGTCTGACAAATTGCATTAATTCTAAAACATTTCATTATATGTTTCCTTTACAATATAGAAGGAAGCAATTCTTCCCACTGGGCCTATGCTGGTTTTCAGATAAATGCCATTGTCCAATTATTTCCCTGTAATCTATTCTCTCCCGGGTGCCTATTAATTCCCACAGATTCTCCTCCTATCCACCTGTTCAATGGGTAATTGACTGTAGCTGATTAAAGTACCAGGCAATCTTTGGGAACAGACAGCACTGGAAGTCTGGATCAAACCCAAGTCATGGGAGTTGAGGCAACTGAGCTACCTGCTACATCGCAGTCGTGGTATAATTATATCATTTACTTGGATTTTATGCAGTTTTAAAATTCACAAAGGATACTTCTAACGATATATTAATTTTTGATTGCTGCCATTCCTTGGTTATCAGAAGGCACACTTTTCTGAGATTAATGTGGCATTCAGCAACTTGTGTAAATAAATAGTGAGAAACGCCTGAAGTAATTCTGCAGATCGATATAATGTGCCAATTCTTCACAGTAGAAGTAAGCATGCATGTACAGCAGGCAGTGAAGAAAGCAAATGGCATGTTGGCCTTCATAACAAGAGGAGTTGAGTATAGGAGCAAAGAGGTCCTTCTGCAGTTGTATAGGGCCATAGTGAGATCACACCTGGAGTATTGTGTGCAATTCTGGTCCCCTAATTTGAGGAAGGACATTCTTGCCATTGAGAGAGTGCAGTGTAGGTTTACAAGGTTAATTCCCGGGATGGCGGGACTGTCATATGCTGAGAGTATGGAACGGCTGGGCTTGTATACTCTGGAGTTTAGAAGGATGAGATGGGATCTTATTGAAACATATAAGATTATTAAGGGTTTGGACACGCTAGAGGCAGGAAACGTGTTCCACAGTTAAAGAATAAGGGGTAAGCCATTTAGAATGGAGACAAGGAAACACTTCTTCACACAGAGTTGTGAGTCTGTGAAATTCCCTGCCTCCGAGGGTGGTGGAGGCCGGTTCTCTGGATACTTTCAAGAGAGAGCTAGATATAGGGTACTGAGTGTGGATGATCAGCCATGATCACATTGAATGGCTGTGCTAGCTCGAAGGGCCGAATGGTCTACTCCTGCACCTATTGTCTATTATCTACTGGTGTTGGGAAATGATTTCAAACCTTTAATGCATTAGAACATGTAGGTTAAACCTTTGATCTTGATAAATCAGCAATGGTTTTCTGGTTCATTTTCATTTGATAATCAGTGAGCTGTGGGAGGCAGATCCTTGCCTGTTGTCAAGGCTATTCAGGGGTGGAGCCTGCAATTTAGATTAAGAACACAGGCCTTGTAGCTAGGTGGACACAAGACTCCTACCAGAAGATTGAGCCACATGCAATGCTGGAAGAAACAGCGTGGTTTTTAACTGTTTTAACATTTAAGCAGATCTGCCTATACATTTATTTTATAGAATTTAGATGATGGATCCTGTGCTTCATATCGGAATCCTGTTGCATGTAGTAAACTTCCTAGCCCTTCTCAAGTTGTTTTGAATTTTAATATGCGATTAAAGATTTATGGTGGAAAAATATCGGTTCCTTTATAGAGACATTGTTTCAACATTGAGCCGGGTTCGAATCTTGGATATCAGTCGGTAGACACAAAATGCTGGAATAACTCAGCGTGACAGGCAGCATCTCTGGAGAGAAGGAATGGGTGATGTTTTGGGTTGAGACCCTTGGATTGCAGTGTTCTCTTGTAAAATTATTTGAAATGTAGTGAATGAAGAAAGGGGATGATAGTATTCCACCTGATCAGTGAATATTTGTCATAGACAGAGGACTACTGAACTCCTGCACAGTAAATATTTTTTTTACTTGGAGTAATATTTTACTGGGCTCATAAAACATAGTTTTGATATATGATTCTCTGCCAATTCAGCACAAAGTTAGAATAGTTTGAATAATTCCATAATTTTGTTTATTTTTAGATAGGTTTGTATGCTCATTTTAACCTGGCAATCTATGTAGCATTCATACCTGTAAATGACTTGTAGACTCAGTATACAATTCAAACACATCTTTAATCAACACTAAAACTTAACAGCATGAAGGATGGTTAGTTGTCAACACCTCCTGGCTGCCCCAACTCTTGGTGCAGAGCAGTAGTATTAGTATCAGTATTACAGTGGGGTGGAGTAAGAGATGCTGGCTGGTGTGTGATTGGTTAACATACAACATCAATCTGTATCGTTTCCCCCCAAAGGTTAAGTATGAAAGGGCACTCATGCCATGGGGTTAAACATACTCGCCATATCTGTCTGGTGGTCTACTAACAGGACCCGAGCGCGTGCAGACCAAACCCTCCCCTCCCTCACTTGAAAGATGAGACGGAGAGCCTGGAGCCGAGAATGAGGTGATGGAGGCCTGTGGTGACCGACAGGGGAAACATGCGGTAGGAGAGGCCCCGTGGTTAGTGGAGACTGCGGGACGTGGAGGGGTGCAAGGCATGCGGGGACGGGTGGGAGACATTGCAAAAGGCGGCTGGAACTGGAGCGGTGGAGCATACGGACCAGCAGGTGGTGGTCGCGGCTCCCTCACAGCAAACAGGTGTTGTCGACTTCTCCGATACACCGCTCCCTCAACGTCTACCAGGTACGACCGTGGCTCGTCAGTCGGGTTGATAACAGTGCCCAGACGGGAATGTCCAGTTGAAGTTCGTAGACTGACGACCTGAGCCGGAAGTAAAGGCCTGAGTGGTCTGCTGGAACTGTCGTATGACCGTTTCTGAACATCGTGCTTCTCTTGTAGACGTTTCTGGATAGTGGCAGGCTTCAGCACCCGAGGAACCAGTTGCTGTTGTGCGATGGGTACCGGAGGCCTCGTCAATCTCGACATCAGTCGCTGTGCTGGCGATCCCAAGGTTCCGTCCCTGGCAACATTTCTGAGATTCAGGAGATCGAGATAAACGTCTGACTTTGAAATCTGTGCTCGCTCCAGCAAGTGTTTGGCGCTTCTGACAGCGCGTTCAGTGAGACCATTACTTTGTGGATACTCGGGACTGCTAGTGACGTGCTGGAAGTTTCATCGGTCTATAAAAAGGTTGAACATGTGGCTGGTGAACTGCCAACCGTTGTCGGTTCTCAGGCTGACGGGAGCGCCAAAGGTAGAGAAGTGTCTTTTCAGCTTCTGGATGACCATGTCCGATGTGAGGGAGGTCAGTTGGTCTAGTTCAAACCAGTTGGAAAAGGAGTCGACTAGAACGAGGTAGTGCTTCCCACACCATTCGAAAATGTCCGCCGCCAGCGATGCCCAGGGCAGAGCTAGTGGAGGAGGTTGCAGAAGGGGCTGCCGCTGCTGATGAGGCGCAAGGCTGTTGCAAGCGTGGCAGGAGGCTACGCGGTCCCGGATGTAGCTGGCCATTCCCGGCCAGTAGAACAGGCTACGGGCGCGTGCCAGTGTGGCGTCGGCCCCTGGGTGACTGCTGTGTGCCTCTTTGAAGTATACGCCTTGTAGCGATGAGGGTATCATCACCTTGTGACCCTTGACGACAACTCCATCCTGAACTACCGGTTCATCACGAACCAGGAAGAAAGGCTGCACCTTTGTGGGCATGTTGGATTGTCTGTCTAGCCAGCCTGTTTTGATGATGGAGGAGAGGATTTGAAGCGTATAGTCTGTGGCGGTGTGAGCGGCCAAGGTGCGCAGTTGCTTGCTAGAGACGTAGTCGACACCGAGAACCGTGAAATTTTCCTGTTCATAGGGATGTTGTTCGCAAGATGCCCGAGGTGCACGGGAGAGAGTGTCAGCGATGTGCATGTCCTTACCCTTAGTGTAGGTAATAGAGAAATCGTACCGCTGCAGCTGCATCATCATACGCTACAAACGAGCTGGCACGGCGTGGATGGGCTTGTTCAGGAGTGTCACCAGTGGTTGGTGGTCCGTCTCGACCATGAAGGTGTTGCCAAAGATGAAGTCGTGGAATTTGGAGAAAGCAAAAACGACGGCCAACAGTTCCTTTTCGATTTGCGCGTAGTGCTGCTCTGTGTCGGTCATGGTGCGAGAGGCATATGAGACAGGTAGTAGAGTGCCCTCGGCAGATGATTGCAAGCAGGCTGCGCCGAGCCCGAATTTTGAAGCTTCGAAGGTGATCGTCACCGGACGTTTCAGGTCGAAAAATATTAGAGTCAGTGCACTGGTCAGTTTGGACTTTAAGATATCGAAAGCAATCTGATGTTGCTGGAACCATGACCATGCTGTGTCCTTTTTTGTCAGCTCCCGCAGTGTGGAGCTTAGTTCGCTGAGGTTTGGTATGAACTTGCCGAGGTGGTTTACCATGCCCAGAAAACGCTGCAGGCCTTTCATGTCTGTGGGGGCAGGCATTTCTGTGATGGCAGTAGCCTTCTTTGGATCGGGTTTGAGACCTTTAGGAGCGAAGATGTGGCTGACGTAGAAGACCTCTGGAACCCGGAACTTGCACTTGTCAGGATTAAGCTTGAGGTTGATCTTGCGTGCGCGATCCAAGATGAGCTTGATAATGTGATCGTGCTCCGTTGCATCTTTGCCATATACTAGGATAGCGTCGACAATGATGGCACAAGGTAGGTCCTCGAATAATAGCTCCATAGTTCTTTGGAAGACTTCACTGGCAGAGTTATTTCCGAATGGCATTCTCAGAAACTTGTATCTGCCGAATGGGGTGGCAAATGTGGTAAGGTTTGATGACTCCTTGTCCAGCGGTATCTGCCAGAAAGAGTTATTTGCATCGAGGACAGAAAATAAGGTGGCCTTTCCGACCTTTGCTGCAACATCCTCAACAGTCTTCATGGGATGGTGTGGGTGCATAATGGCAGTATTCAGTTCTTTCGAGTTGATGCACAAACGGATTTCATTTTTTTCCTTCTTGACTGCGGCAATCATGGTTGAGACCCAGTCGGTGGGGTCGCTGACTGTTTCAATTATGCCTGTGGAGGCCATGTCCTTCAGCGCAGAGTGAACACTGTCAGTCATGGCAAATGACAATCGGTGTGGAGGTCGGATGACGGGTGTCACTTCGGGATCAATAATAATCTTGTAAGTCACAGGCAACTTGCCCAGGTTGTTGTCGAAAAGATCAGGGAATTCACTCAGCGGGTCCAGGGAAATTTGCAGCTTGTGGACCGTTTTGTCAAAGGAGATCAGCCCCAGTTCCTGACAGTTCTGATCTCCAATTGGAGGCGTGGGTTTGTATCCCACTTCTGACACCATGTAAATGACTTCTAAACTCAGTATACGATTCAAACACATCTTTAATCAACACTAAAACTTAACAGCATGAAGGATGGTTAGTTATCAACACCTCCTGATTGCCCCAACTCTTGGTGCAGAGCAATAGTATTAGTATCAGTATTACAGTGGGGTGGAGTTAGAGATGCTGGCTGGTGTGTGATTGTTTAACATACAACATCAATCTACAATATCGGATTCAGTGATTTCTGAAATTTATAGTGTTATCTCTCTAAATGTGTCTTTTTACAATAGGGAGGTTGCACGGCAGTCAAGGTCACGACCCGTGACCCGCACTGTTGCCACGCAACGCCAACTGGAGTACACGCGATGAACTGCAGGTAAGCACTTACCATGGCTTCCAGTGTAGTGGGCTTGTTAAAAAACACCGAAATGGTCAATTTTTGTGCAGTAAATAATTGTGGAAATTGGGATCACTGTGAGAGACATTTATCCTACTTCAGAATTCCAAAAGTGAAGAGAAATTATGGTAGAGAGAAGCAACAGCTGAAGGGACAACAGCTAAAGTGGTTGGCGAACATTGGTCGTGCAGATATCGAAATTGAAAATATTGGGAATTATCACGTTTGCTCACTACATTTCATCAACAGTAAGGGATTATTTGTGTTCTTTCTTGATTCCTTTGGTATTTAAAAAGTTTCAGAAGTGATAAATCTGGCTGTAAAATTTAAAAATCGGCCATGGTTCGTTCTTGCGGGCTTTTTACATGCAAAAAGAAAACGTTTCTGAAGCTAAATTTATCATTTAAAAAGATTGCAAACCATACGTGGGTTTTGAATTACATTTTACTGATGCAAGCCAAGGAATGGCATAATTGTTAGCTGTTAATTGGACGTAATCAACCTCAGCAAATTGACAATATCTTTGAAAGTGGGTGTTTAAGCTGTCAGGACATTTTATTATTTGCCAAAATATACATCTCAATAGCATAATGATAGAAAACGTACTTTTCCATACACCACTCGTAAGTCTGGAGATTTTTTTTAATGTTAAATTTAGCTTCAGAAATGTTTTCTTTTTGCATGTAAAAACCCACTTGAGAACCATGGGTGATTTAAAAATTTTACAGCCAGATTTATCACCTCTGAAACTTTTTAGATGCCAAAGGAATCAAGAAAAAACATAAATAATGCCTTACTGTTGATGAAATGCAGTGAGCAAACACGATAAATCCCAATATTTTCAATTTTGATATCTGCACGGCAATTTTCGCCAACCACTTTAGCTATTGTTGTCCCTTCAGCTGTCGCTTCTCTCTACCATAATTTCTCTTCACTTTTGGAATTCTTAAGTAGAATAAATGTCTCTCACAGTTACCCCGATTTCCACAATTATTTACAGCGCAAAAATCGACCATTTCGGCAGTTTTTAACAGGTAAGAAAGTACGCGTTCCGTGCATTAACAGTGTATGCCGGAATCTGACATGTCCTCCACATGGATTGAGCTGCTCTGTGTGTCATGCCCTTTGACCCAATTACCTTATGTGTAACCCCCCTATACTGCACACAAAAATGTGACAAGGTCAAATTTCAAATTCCTTCAAAGAAGTTGACAAGCACTTTATTGGATTCATGACCAACATGGTATCAACAAAATAAAGAAAATAAAGCATATTGTTGGCTAGTTTCTAAAAATGGCATCAGAATACACAAATACATTTTGTGTAACGGTTGTCGCGTGGTATCCACCAGTAACCTGGTTGGCACAGTAAGTGCACGTATTTCTTATTCCTTTCTATGTTTATGTATACCACATGGAACAATAAAATTGCAAACACGTTTCACTTCATTCATCTGATCATGTAGTAGAATACTGCATCCATCTGAGCGGGCACTGTAACGGGCGTTACACATCATACACACAAATGTACATTGCGGTGGACACTAAAAAGTTTGGTGTCTCAGAAAACAAACGTTGCATTATTAGCGAAAACCAAACATTTTCACCGATGTGATCTGAACAGTACATTATCTTATGGCTTTGAGTTATATCAATGCCAATGATTCGTTAGAACGTTTGATTTGGGCTGACTTTTTAGTAAGTAAAATGTCTCCATAACGGTCAGTGTGGAGCTTCCTGAAATTGACACGAAGGAATAAAGTTGGCCACTTGGTCCGTACGAAAGGTAAACAAGAGACAGTGTGTTGCAAAATTGAAGATTGGCCCAGTTTCTTAGGTTTGATGACCAATTTATGTCCAAATGTTTAAGAAAGAACTGCAGATGCTGGAAAAATTGAAGGTAGACGAAAATGCTGGAGAAACTCAGCGGCTGAGGTTGGAGAATATATTGTAAACGGTCGTTGCGTTTTTGACACCACAATGTTTTTGATATATTAAATTGGAAAATAAGAAATAATAATTAACTCATCCAAAAATCGCTACTACCATTGGATGCTTCTTTGGGTTTTTGAAAAGCATTACAGATTTGGAGCCTCTGTAATTTATCTTACGGAGGTACCTAACCCGATAACGGTCATTATGACAATGGACACCAAGTACAACGACCGTTACAGGATCTTTACTGTGCTGTATCATCTTTATGTTACTGTATTTTCCTCCTGGTATTGATGAAGATATTTCTCTAGATCATTATCAAAACGTATATGTGTGAGGGGCCATATGAAGTTATTTATGAATTAAATATTCATGACTAAATGTGGCAGTTTTTATTGACACATTTTTGGTGTCCAAATTGGTGGTAAAACGATAGCGATTTGTCTGCCATGAAAAAGGTTTTTGACTTTTAGTCTTGAAGGTATCTAATTTATATCTTATTTATAAGGTTTCACATGATGGGTAGATTTTTGTTAAGAACAGTTTATTGGTGTAAAAAATGGAAAAAATAATCTTGTTTCACACAATCTCTCCAGTATTGTAAAAATACACAAATATATTCAGTTTACATTGTGACTGTGTCACTTTCAAGATGAAAATTGTATTGGTTGTGGTGCTGCAGTTTTAGATGGTTTTAGTTCCACTTTGAAAATGTTTGAAGTTTCAAGGTCAGTTTATTCTCACGTACCAATTAAGACATTTGAATTGCCATACAGCCATACTAAAAAAGCAACAAGACACACAGCTACATAAAAGTTAACATAAACATCCACCACAGAGGATCCACCACATTCCTCACTGTGATGGAAGGCAATAAAGTCCAACCTCTTGCTATAATTAGTCATTTTTAGATTGGTTTACAACTAATAGAATGGATCTTACTCATAAATAGAGTAAGTCATTTATATGTTTATGTTGCATTGGCTCAAACAGCAACTGTGGTTATGAATTTCAAAACTAATAAAAATTAGTGTAGTTTTTAGTTTAGAGATGCAGTGTAAACAGACCCTTCAGCGCACTGAGTCCATGCCAGCCAGCGATCCCCGCACATTAACATTATCCTACACATGCTAGGGACAATTTGACAATTATACCAAGTCAAGTAACCTACAAACCTGTGCATCTTTGGAGTGTGGGAGGAAACTGGAGTTCCCGGAGAAAACCCACGCGGGTCATGGAGAGAACATACATACTCCATACAGATAAGCACCCATAGTCAGGATTAAACCCGGGTCTCTGGTGCTGTAAGGCGGCAACTCTACAGCTGTGCCGCCGAGAACAAAAGGTGTAACCTACATGCTCTAATGCATTTAAAGTTTGAAATTATTTCCCAACAGAACTGTTAGGAAACGGCACAACATTAGATAGATCTGCAGAATTCCTTCATGCAATTCTTGCTATTCTAAGGACAAAGGACATTTATTGTCACATACACCAATTGGTGTAGTGAAATTTGTTTTGCCATGCAGCACACAGATAAAGATAGGACATAACATTAAATAATTTAACATAAACATAAAAAACATCCCCTCACAATGGTTCCCGTTATGAGGGAATGCACAAAGTCCAGACCCCATCCCTAGTTCACCCACAGTCGGACCTATTGAGGCCCCAACAGTCGCCGCTATGGGGGCCGATGTTCCAGGCCCTTCTTCGCCGGGTGATGGTGCTCCGGCGGTGGGAGAACCCTCTCAGCGGCTCAGGGTGCCTGTAACGGCCGCTTCCTTGCTGGAGACCGCGGCTTCCGACGCCAACGGGCCGCGCTGAATGGAGCTCCACAACTGGTCATCTCGCCTAGAGATCCCAGGCTCCCAATTTAAATTTCAGCGCGGCCGGCCGCCCCGCTGCTCCGCGATGTTCACCTGCGGTCTTCAGCTCACCGGAGCACCAGCGCGGCGACCTAGGCAAGGCATCGCCCGCTCCGCTCCATGATGGTGCTCCAGCACTGCGCTGCTGCCGAAGCCGTGGCTCTGGGCGGTCCCCCCAGGAAACGCCGCTCCAGGCCCGCTGGTAGGCCGCGAGGACAGGTCGACAGTGCAGCCCGGAGAAAGCTGCCTCTCCGACCAGGTAGGGTCCCTGGCAGTTTCCCCCTTCCCCTCCTCCACCCCCACATAAAAAAGGCTAGGACTCTGAAAAACAAAAAACTCAACTAACTAAAAATAAAAAAAAAGAGAGAAAAGGTGGACAGCTGCAGGCTGGGCAGCCATACCCGTATATGACGGCGCCCCCAGATTTCACTTACAAAATCTGCATATTGTGTTATCTTCTTTGTCAGTGAAGAGTAAGTAAGTCTGAAGAAGGGTTTCGGCCCGAAACGTTGCCCATTTCCTTCGCTCCATAGATGCTGCTGCACCTGCTGAGTTTCTCCAGTACTTTTGTCTAAGTAAGTATGTTTATTGGCCAAGTATTCACATACAAGGAATTTGCCTTGGTGCTCCGCCCACAAGTAACAACATGACATACAGTGACAGTTACGAGTGATTCAGAAAACACTAAACAATAATAATAAAACATTAATGTTAAAACACCATTGATCAAACCTGTGAACCAAGAAAATACCAGATCAAAGGGAGGCTGTAGATATTTGGCTGTTGAGTAGAGCAACTCCTCGTGGATAAAAACTGTTTTTAAGTCTGGCTGTGGCAGCTTTGATAGTCTGGAGTCGCCTTCCAGAGGGAAGTAATTCAAAGAGTTTGTGGCCAGGGTGAGAGGGGTCAGAGATGACCTTGCCCGCTCGTTTCCTGGCCCTTGCAGTGTACAGTTCATGAATGGAGAGAAGGTTACAGCCAATAACCTTTTCTGCTGATCGAACGATTCGCTGCAGCCTCCAGGTGTCGTGCCTCGTGGCTGAGCCAAACCAGACCATGATGGAGAACGTGAGAACATACTCTATGATGGTCGTGTAGAATTGGACCATCATTGCCTGTGGCAGATTGTGCATCCTCAGCTGCCATAGGAAGTACATCCTCTGTTGTGTCTTTTTGAGATGCCATGAAATGTCATCTCAATAAAATCAAAGAAAATCCCAAAGTTTTTTGCATGTACATTAAAAATAAAAGGGTAACCAGAGAGAGGGTAGAGCCACTTTAGGATAAAGGAGTGAATTTATGCTTGAAGTCAGAGGATATGGGTGAGTTACTAAACACATTCACCAAGGATGATGCTGAGCAATGTCGGGAATACTAATATGCAAGGACAGTTTGAGATAAAGAAGGGAATTGTGTTGGGGCTTTTAAAGAACATTAAAAGGTAGATAAATCCCTAGGACTTGATGAAATCTATCCCAGGTTATTGACAGACAAGAGAAAATTTTGCTGGGGATGATGAAAATATTTGTATTTTCTACAGCCATAGTCGAGGTCCCAGAGGACTGGGGAGTAGCCAATGTTGCTTCTTTAAGAGGGAAAGTACAGATAATCAAGAAAAGTATCGGCTATTGAGCCTCACATATGTGGCAGAAAAGTTATTGGAGAGGGTGCTTTGCGGTAGGATTTGCTTACATTGGAATGGGATGGGCTAATTAAGGTCAGTCAGCATGGCTTTGTTTGTGGCATGTTTGTCTCATGATTGAGTTTTTGAGGAAGTAACAAAGATAATCAATGAGAGTTGGACGGTGGATGTTGTTGACATGGATTTCAGTAAGATCTCTTGGTAAAGTCCCTCATGGTAGGCTGATCCAGAAGATGAAGATGCATGGGATCCATGGTAACTTGGCTATCTTGATTCAGAGTGAGCTTACTCAGAGAAAACAGAGGTATGTGGTGGAAGATTGTAATTCTGGCTGGACATCTGTGACCAGTGGTGTTTCAGAGGGATCTGTGCTAAGTCCACTGTTGTTCATGATGTAAAAACACCTAGGGGTACAGTGCCCCCCATAATGTTTGGGACAAAGACCCATCGTTTATTTATTTGCCTCCGTACTCCACAATTTGAGATTTGTAATAGAAAAAAAATCACATGTGATTAAAGTGCACATTGTCAGATTTTAATAAAAGCCATTTTTTAATATATTTTGGTTTCACCATGTAGAAATGACAGTAGTGTTTATACATAGTCCCCCCATTTCAGGGCACCATAATGTTTGGGACACAGCAATGTCATGTAAATGAAAGTAGTCATGTTCAGTATTTTGTTCCATAGCCTTAGCACTGCTTGAAGTCTGTGATTCATGGACACCACCAGTTGCTGGATGTCATCTCTGGTGAAGCTCTGTCATGCCTGTATTATTGCAGCAATATTTACCTTATGCCTGTTTTGGGGGCTAGTTTTCTCTTCAGCATATAAAAGGCATGCTGAATTAGGTTCGGATCGAGTGATTGACTTGGGCTAGGGTATTGAATTCTGGTCACCTCATTACAAGAAGGATGTGGACACTTTGGAGAGGGTGAAGAAGATGCCTGGATTAGAGGATATTAGGTACAAGGGGGAGATTGGACAAACTAAGAGGCATAGAAAGGATAGACAGTCCTTGAGTGGAAATGTCCAAGACGGCGCAGTGGTAGAGCAGGTGCCTAGATTGCCAGAGACCTGACTACAAGTGTTGTCTGTGCGGTTCTTCGTGTGACTGTGGGTTTTCTCTGAGTGCTCCGGTTTCCACCCACATTCTAAAGATGAACAAGTTTGTAAGTTAATTGGCCTCTATAAATTACTCGTGGTGTGTTAGATGTGAAACCAGTGATCGATGGTTGGCGTGGACTCAGAGGGCCTGTTTCCACACTCTATCTCTAAACTGGAGGGCATACCTTTAAGGTGAGATGAACAAAAGTTTAAGGAGTTGGCAGGGCAAATTTTTGACAGAGTGGTTGGTATATCATGGTGCATGGGTAGTGGTGGAGGCAAATACGATGGGAATATTTAAGAGGCTTTTAGCTAGGCAGATGGAAATGCAGGAAATGGAGGGATACTGCTCACGTACAAGAAGGGAAGCGTAGTTTAACTTGGCATCATGTTCGGTATGGACATTGTGGGCGAAAAGACTTGTTCTAGTGCTGTACTGTTCTAAGTATTCATTTCAAACTCATCCATATTCAAATGAACAATTTATTATTACTGTTTGTCTGTTTTACAGTTGAAGTGATTGGAAAATGTGAGAAATCCAGTAATAATTCTCAAATCATTTAAAATTCTAACCAGCTTGTGGAACAATTGTTTGCATATGAAATATACTGGTTTTAGTCCATGGAAATGCTTGCAATCTGTCTGTACAATGGTGCAAAAATCTGCATGAGGCATAAAAAAAACAAGAATGTTATAGAGTCAGTAGCTTATAGATCCCTCGTTTTACATACCTTCTTTCTCTTTATTTCTCTGGTTAAAAATCAATTTACACAAACATCTTCATTCAGGGTTTTCAAACGTTCTAATTTGTTTTAAGCCTTTAACTGCTGGGTTCACTTATTTGTGGAGTATGCATGATGTGTGGTTCTTAGTTTAGCTTGTTGATACCTCACAATCTACAATCAGGCTGCTTGTTTCAGAAAATAACAAGTGGCCATTTCTCTCCAGAACATGCTTTCTGGTAAAAAACTGAAATGTTGGAAGCTGACATTTTGTCTATATTTAAAATATTAATGTGGTAAATTGAGGTGAATCAAAACACCTTAACAGATTCAATGTGTGATATGTAAAATTTGTTGTTGAAAATTTGTTTTTTAATTTTATAGCTGGAAATTAATCTGCATTAGCATGTCAACAATTTGTTATTGCATACATTAATGGCGGGAAAATAAAACAAAATGTAGAAAATCCTCAGCAGTTCAGAAAGCATCTGTGGGGGGAGGAAAGGTCAATATTTCAGGACTTTTCATCCAAATTGATCAAAACATAGAAATCAGGTATATATTTTAAGTTGCAGAGAAAGGACTGGTATGGAATTGGATAGAACAGTGAATGTTTCAGTGATGGCGTGGAAACAAAGAGAGACTGAATGACAGAGACTGGTTCTGCAGACCGGGAGAAATTGGTGAAGGTTGAAGAGGGGAGAAAAAAGGTGCTGGGCAACTAAAACAATGCAGTTGCTGGAAAGATTACATTTTTTTTTTTAAATGCTGAAATACTTGGTAGTTGAGGAAAGGGAAATAGAATTAACGTTTCAAAGTAAAGACCTTTACTTTGAAACGTTCTGGGGCAGGGAAAGGGAGTGAAGGGAGGAGGGAAATGGGGCTTTGGTCCTGGGGCAGGGAAAGGGAGTGAAGGGAGGAGGGAAATGTGGATGGAGATGGTGTGGGGAATAGGGTGGTAGAGGGAGATGGAGTGGGGGTTGGAGGAGGGAGATGCCCCCTCCCTATCTACTCTCTCCCCCCCTATCTACTCTCCCCCCTATCTACTCTCCCCCCTATCTACTCTCCCCCCCCTATCTACTCCCCCCCCCTATCTACTCTCCCCCCCTATCTACTCTCCCCCCCTATCTACTCTCCCCCCCTATCTACTCTCCCCCCCTATCTACTCTCCCCCCCTATCTACTCTCCCCCCCTATCTACTCTCCCCCCCTATCTACTCTCCCCCCCTATCTACTCTCCCCCCCTATCTACTCTCCCCCCCTATCTACTCTCCCCCCCTATCTACTCTCCCCCCCCTATCTACTCTCCCCCCCTATCTACTCTCCCCCCCTATCTACTCTCCCCCCCCTATCTACTCTCCCCCCCTATCTACTCTCCCCCCCTATCTACTCTCCCCCCCTATCTACTCTCCCCCCCTATCTACTCTCCCCCCCCTATCTACTCTCCCCCCCCTATCTACTCTCCCCCCCCTATCTACTCTCCCCCCCTATCTACTCTCCCCCCCTATCTACTCTCCCCCCCTATCTACTCTCCCCCCCTATCTACTCTCCCCCCCTATCTACTCTCCCCCCCTATCTACTCTCCCCCCCTATCTACTCTCCCCCCCTATCTACTCTCCCCCCCTATCTACTCTCCCCCCCCTATCTACTCTCCCCCCCTCCCTCTCTGCCCCCCTCCCTCTCTGCCCCCATTCCTGCAGTACAGAATGCCGCAGGAGATCCTTCTTTCCTATAGCTACCGAACCATACAACTCCACCTCCTTCTGTTGTGGGGTAGACTGATCCCCCCCCCCCCCCCCCACAATCTTAGCACATCCCCAATCCTTGTCACATTAATTTCATGTTTCATGTATTTTGTGTTAATGACTGTTGGCATATCAATTTCCCTCCTGGGATAAACAAAGTTCTATCGTATCTGCCCAACCTCTTGCTAGACGTTGCCTTATTAAATTCCTGCAGCACTTTGTTTTTTGGTCACGATTCCATCTTCTGCAGTGTCTATGGCATGCCACAGGGTGTTATATCACATACATAATGCTGATTTGTTTTGGTATCTATGCAGATGTGTACCAGAGCTATTTTGCTGCTCAATGTTCATGTTCTTCAAACTTTCACACTGTTTGATCTCCAGTATAAGATACCCAGATAATCCTTCCAACATTGAAAAGAATGCATCCATGGTCTGCAATCTTGGAATGATATGTGGCCTGTCCATAAATAAGGCATTCTTAATATGGAGAGTAAATCATGAGACATCCATTCAGATTAAGTATCCTTCCATCAGAACGGGAAAGATGAGAAAACAAATGTTTTAAGTTGCAGGAAGGAAGAGGAATGGAGAGTGGGGATTAAAATAAATCTCCATCAACCTCTCCCTTTCCTGGATGGTGAACAAAGTGAAGATGTAAAGGGGCTTGTGTTGCAAGAGAAAATGCTGCAAAATGGACAGCTCTGATCAATGCACATGGGTAACCCTATGCTTCCTGTCACCTGTAACGTATTCTCGGTCCTGCACCCACTGTGTTTATGGCTATTTTCCACTGTTCTGATAATGACCACTGTAGACATGGCACCTCAGATGAAAGAAAATCCCAATGCTTTTTAAACCTACATTTAAAAGAGTAACCAGGGAGAAGATAGGATTGCTCAAAGATGAAGATTGAACCTTTCAAAGATAAAGAATGGAATTTGGGCTTGGAGTCTGAGGATGTAGGCAAGGTACTGAACAAGTACTTTGCATATGTTTTCACCAAGGAGAACATAGAGGACAGTGAGATCAGATGAAAAATACCAATACAAGAGCAGTTTGAGATGTTGGGGTAGCAATGTTACAAAATTTTGAGATTTTAAAAATCAAGTCTGCAATTTATCCCATCAGATAAAGCATAAAAAGAAGTTTAATTTGACACCTAATTTACTTTCATATCTTCAGTATTAAGAAAGTTATGGCCATTTTCATACTCGGAAATGAGCATCTTGCTTCCCATTGCCTTTCAATTGACTTAACTCAAAAGCTGTGATCTGGAAAAGTTAAAAGTCCATAACATTCTTAAAAATTAAGAGAACTCAATGAAATTTTCAGTTATTATAGATTGAAGCATTCTGAAACAAATATTAAACAATCTTACTTGGATTACCTGAAATTAAAGCATATAATTAGTTAGTTATCTAATTGTAGCTAATTACAAAATTCAATGAGTAGATCTAAACATCTATCAATTTCTTAAGAAAAGATAAACTTTTTAAAAATTGCCTAAGTGTCCAAATAACATTCACACAATAATCCACAATATAACATAATTTTTAAATCTCATTTTCATGAATTTCTGGGCCAAATGGAAGGAATTTAGTGTTTTATGCCTGTAAATTAATGGCCATTTAAATCAACTAGCGAGTGGGTTTTAGTGGAATGCGGTGGATTAGAACGTTGCGGTTAGCGGTGAAGTCGGGGGGAAAAATACTGGGGGTTCATACATTTTTTGGGGACCCCATTTCGCAACATAAAAATATTATTAAAGCCTCCCGAAAAACCAACTTTTAATATAAAAATAAAGTATTTACCTTTTTTTCTCCCCTACGGAAAATGCTTCCGGTTGTCTGCGCTCACGGCTTTTGAGGTGATTTTTAAATTACTCTAGTTAATAAATAATGTAGAGTAGTTTAAAAAATACCTTCATTCATGAAATGTCGGAGCGATTTTTCTTCAGCAACCCAATCGCCCGACATTGGTCGATTTGTCCTGCCTGTTGAAAAACGGCACTTTAAGCCCGCCCCCCTCTGCAAGGCGCGAAAGTCACGCACACGGGGAGCGGCAGAAGTGCAGCGCCGGTAAAGGTACGTTTTGTAACATACCTAGTTGGGGGTCTACAAGAGCATTAAGATGATTAATCTATCTGATGGAATCTATTCCGGGTTATTGAGAGAGGCTGGAGTGGACATTGCCGGAGCCTTGATGAAGATCTTTGCATCTTCTCTAACCACAGGCAAGCTTCTGGAGGACTGGAGAGTAGCTAATGTTGATCCTTTATTTAAGAAGTGAAATAGAACCCAGGTAATTAGGCTGAAGAACCTCATGTCAAATAAAGGGAAGCTGTTGGACAGGGTTCTTCAGAATAGGATTTGCTCCCATTTGGAAGAGAATGGATTAATTGGGGACAGTCAGCATGCCTTTCTACACAGTAGGTCTTGTCTTACAAACTTGAATTCGTTTTTTGAGGAGGTGACGAGGGTAGGACAGTGGATGTTGTCCACATGGATATTAGTAAAGCATTTGACATCCTCCAGGGGAGGCTGACCCAGAAGATGAAGATGCATGGGATTAAAAGTGCCTAGATTGTACAGATTCGAAAATGGTTTACTGATAGAAGACCGAGTGGAAGGAGAATATTCAGACTGGAGGTCTTTAACCATTGGAGTTTGTCTGGGACAATCACTATTTGTGATACACATCAATGACTTGGATATAAATGTAGTTGGGTTGCTTAGTAAATTTGCAGATGACAATAAGATTGTTGGTGTCGCGTACTGAGAGATAAGCTGTCAAAAAGTATACAGCAGGATATAGATCAACTGCACAAATGGGCAGAGAAATGGCAGATGGAGTTTAATCTGAAAAAGTGTGAGGTTGGCCCTTTGGGAGCTTGAATATAAGGGGAAAATATACAATTAATGGCATGACCCTTAACAGCATTGATGCATCTAAGTCCGTAAATCCCTGAAAGTGGCAACACAAGTAGCTGGAGTGGTAAAGAAGACATACGGTATGTTTTACCGGGACTTTGAACATATGAGTCAGGAAGCTATGTTGCGGCTTTATAGGATTTTGGTTAGGCCTCATTTGGAGTAGTTGTAGTTGCTTCATTACAGGAAGATTGTGGAGGCTTTCGAAAGGGTGCAGACGAGGTTTACCAGAATGATGCCTGGTTTAGAGGGTATTAGCTAGCTTGGATTGTTTTCTCTAGAATGCCAGAGGTTAGGGGAGACTTGATGGATATCAAATTGTGAGAGACCTAGATATGTCAATCGTTTTCCAAAGATGTAAAATCAAATACCATTAGCATTGAGGTGAGACGGGCAAGTTTAAAGGAGATGTGTGGGGCATGTTTTTTACAGACCTGGTGAGTGCTTGGAATGTACATGGGGAGGGTGGTTGGAGAGTTGGGGCAGATATTTTGATTTGATTTGATTTTATTATTTGTCATTCGAACCTCAGAGGCTCGAACGAAACTCCGTTTCTACATGCCATACACAATTCATTAAAAAAAAGACAATTCAATTCACACAAACATCCATCACAGTGAATCTCCTCCTCACTGTGATGGAAGGCAAAGTCTTCTCTCTCCTCCGCACCATCTCTCTCCCGAGGTCCAAGCTGCAGGCGGGCGGTGTTAAATCCCACGGCCTTTGAGGTAGCGCCGGGCGATGTACGGCCCCGCTCTATGCCCAAAGGTCACAGTTGGAGCCCCCGGCGGGCGCTGGAATGTCCCGCGGCCATGAAAGCCGCGCCGGGCGATGTACGGCCCCGCTCTAGGCCCAAAGGTCACAGTCACCGTTGGAGCCCCCGGCGGGCGCTGGAATGTCCCGCGGCCATGAAAGCCGCGCCGGGCGATGTACGGCCCCGCTCCAGGTCGCTCCAACCCCGCGACATGGGCTGGATACGCTGTGTTGCGGGAGCTCCGGAGAGCGGTCTCTCACCCGGACCCGCGAGCTCCCGATAGTCCACTGGTCTGCAGCTGGAGCTCAGGGGTTGAGCCGCAGCGGCGAGCCACCACCGCTCCCCACGCTCGAGGCCAGCCAGCCCCATGACGGTGAGTCCGCAGCTCCGTGACTGGAGCCCCCAGGTCGTCCCGGTCGGTGGCCGCTCCACGGTGCTAGGCCCCAACGACAACGGAGACCCGACAGGGAAAAAGTCGGGTCTCCCGTGCAGGGAAGAGATTTAAAAGTTTCCCCCTCTTTCCCCCCCCCCCCCCCACCCCCCACATATACACAGTTACAAACAATACAAAAAAAACACGAACAACTACATTTAACTAGACAAAAAATTAAAAAAAAGACAGACAGGCTGTAGGGGCTGCTGCAACGTGAGTCGCGCCCACCCACTTTCCGCCCGCCCATATGATAGTGACATTTAAGAGACTTTTAGATAGGCATTTAAATTTGCAGGGAATGAAAAGAATGGATATGGATTAAACACAGGCAGATAAGAATTAGTGTTGGCTTCATGTCTGTCACAGACATTGTGGGCTAAAGGGCCTGTTCTTGTGCTGTACTGTTCTATGTTCTACTTCATTTCTCAGACAGGAAAGTTAGAGACATCAGCACCCAGTATACAGAATTGAACAAATAAACCAGTATTTTTGTTTTTAGCTGGATATTTTAGTTTTTCTTTGCACCATTGTTTATCTTCTTCCTCCAATGCTCGTATTGACAACTTTGGTCTGTACCTTATTTGTAGGCATGTTCCCTGTTTTCTCCACCTCCCCTCCTTCCTGCTTAAAGTACACTTGTTCTCTCACTTTCCCAGTTCTAATTAAGAGTTGTTGACCTGAAATGATGTGTTACTTCCTCAATACTGCTAAACATGTGTTCTTCTGGCGTGATCTGATTTTTTTTTTTAAATTTGGATTTCCATCATCTGTAGTTTGCTTTAAATTTAGATTTCCATCATCTGTAGTTTAGTTATTTTGGATGTTTAATCCTGTACTTTTACGTCTGTCAGTAAAGGTAATGTACCATTTACTGCCTTAACCACCATATGTTATTGTATTACTATCAGAAATCTGGACACACTCCAAGACTCCTTTGTTTCTTGAGATGTCTTGACTTACTACGTTTGTTTATTCCTTGCTCTGCCCAAATATATTATCTCACATTTCTCCAGATTATTGTAACCAGTCCAGTTATGCCATTTTACAGCATGGTTTTCTCCCACTCAATCAACTAGACTTTTAGTTTGGAATCATTGGAATCATTGGCTAACATTTCAATCTATCTCCTCTAGTGACTTGGCTTTGTCAACCATTCTTCTGTTTTAACAGATTAACCCTGACTGGCCAAGTTTTTTTGTTGCTACTTTTGTACTTTGATAACATTGCGATGAATGCATTGGGCTATTTATTAAGTTAAAGGCACTACATTAATACAAAGGTCCTTATTTGCAGAAATATTTATGCATCATTCGGACAGTTAATGAAAACGTTTGTAACATCAGTTATCTGATTAAAATTTGAAAGCATGTACAAAATCGCATAATTCTAATCAGGATTTGATAAATTGATATTTGCATTTCAATATTGATCCTTATGGTTGGCTTGCTTTTGATGTTGGTGTTTTTGATCTCAATTATTTCCATTTGTGGTGCTTCATCGGCAGTGAAGACATTGACAACCTGCTTTCCTCAAGAAAACATTTCCAATATATCTACTAACCTGTGTCATCAATTATTACTAACATATCACTTATAGCATATCTCCTCCATTCATTTCTTTCCTTACCACTTATTTAATTGCATCTGTCAAAATTATGTGCATAGCGTAACTGACCTGAAGAAATCTGATGCTTTTATGGTACAATTCTTTAAAGGGAAGACAGAAAGCTCTGTCTTTTGGCTTCCCTTTAGTAGCTTTGCCGAACAGTTGATCAAAATAATACAGGAACATTTTTTGAACCCTGCATTTAGACACACCTGGATTATATGCATAATTTAGCAGTTTTAGCTTATAAAATGTCCGGTTAATACTAGTTGAACTAGTCATGTTTGCATGTTAGAACTTGCTGTTATGGGGAACTTTTATCTAATGGTAATAGACTGCAAATTTATCTCTGTGACTTCTCGTGGAAGGTTTAATATTGAGTTCAAAAGAGAAATGAGCGTAAACATGAGCTGGTAGCTAATTGGAATAATTTGAGTAGGATGGGGACCCACAGTCCTGTTTATATCAACAGGTCGATGGTTGAAAGGGTCAAGAGCTTCAAATTCCTGGGCGTGCACATCTGTGAAGATCTTTCCTGGTCCGAGAACATAGATGCAATTATTAAGAAAGCTCATCAGCGCCTCTACTTCCTGAGAAGATTACGGAGAGTTGGTCTGTCAAGGAGGACTCTCTCTAACCTCTACAGGTGTACAGTAGAGAGCTTGCTGACTGGTTGCATCGTGGCTTGGTTCGGCAACTTGAGCGGTCTGGAGAGGAAAAGACTACAAAAAGTAGTAAACACTGCCCAGTCCATCATCGGCTCTGACTTTCCTTCCATCGAGGGGATTTATCACAGTCGCTGCCTCAAAAAGGCTAGCAGCATCATGAAGGACCCACACCATCCTGGCCACACACTCATCTCCCTGCTACCTTCGGGTAGAAGGTACAGGAGCCTGAAGACTGCAACAACCCGGTTTAGGAATAGCTACTTCCCCACAGCCATCAGGCTATTAAACCTGGCTCGGAACTCTGAACATTAATATCCCTCCATCTGTTATTTGCACTTTATTAATTTATTAATTCATGGGTGTATTTATGTATAGAATTGTAGTCAATGCCTTCTATGTTCTGTTGTGCTATGCAAAGAAACATTTTCATTGTCCTGTCAGGGACACATGACAATAAACTCTTTTGACTTTTGACTTGACTTTGACTTGATTTGAATTATTTTGAATGGCATTACTTTTGTAATGCAGATGTTTTACTTTTCGGAATGGTATTTTTTATAGGGCGTGCTTTTACAGATGTTTTTAAATAGCAGGAAAAATGTTATTGAGCACAAAACTAAATTACATTAAATCTATTTTCCCAATGTAACTGTGTATGGCATTAGATCAATGATGTTTTAAATGTTATGCAGCAGAATTGTATTAGATAATTAGACCAGGTGCAGGCCCGTTGGGCCCGTCCCCCAAGGCAATATTCCACCACTGACCCATAGCCCCCAACTGCGCAGGCGCGGCTGACGGGTTCCGGTTGTGACTCCAGAGATCCCGTTGTGATGCAGTCAAGGCAACCCTCCCCCAACTGCGTAGGCACGGCTCATTTCGCTTCACCCCCCCCAAGACTCTCTTCCCCTCCTCTTCACTCTCCCTCTTCTTCCCCCTCTCCTTCTCCCCTCCCTCACTCCCTCCCTCACCTCTCCCTCCCTCTCCTTTCCCCTACCCTCAGTCACTCCCTCACTCCATAACCCCTCTCCCCTCCCTACCCCCCTCCTCCCCCTCAATCCCCCTGCTCCCCCACTCCTCACCTCCCTCCTTTCCCACCCCCACTCTCCCTCCTCCTCTCCCTCCCTACACCCCTCCTCTCCCTCTATCCCCCTACTTCCCCACTTCTCAACTCTCCCCTATCCCACCTCTCCACAATCAAAATTGTGATGTTTTCAAAAAAATGGAACCTCCCCCCCTATCCCACCCCTCCCCCTCCTCCAATGAAAATCATGATTTAAAAAAAATGAAATTCTAAATGAAAATCGGGTTTTTTATTAAATAACCTAAACACAATGTTGGCTGTTAATGAAAACAGAACTTCTTAAAAATTCGCGATTTTTAATGTAAATGAGATTCGTGATGCCTTTGTGACATCATTGTAACGCGGCTGACGGGCAGGGCAAGTGGAAAAGTGGTTTGAAAAATGATTTTTGTTAAGTTTAAAATGTCAATAACTTGTAAAATATAACATAAATCTGAATGCATCTCATGTTCCCTCTTCAGTCCCCTATTCCCCTACTCCAATATCCTCCCTCTCCCCACCCTCCACCAACCCTCCTCTGCTTTCACCCCTCATCCCCTCCCTCCCCTCCTCCCTTTTCCCCTTCCCTCCCCCATTACCTCGCCATCCCTCTTCCTACCCCTATCCTCCATTCCCCCTCATCCCCAGCACTCCCTCGTGCTCTTCACCCTCCCTCTTCTTTCTCCTATCGCCCACTCCTCTCCCTCTATCCCCCTGCTCCCCCACTCCTCATCTCCCCCCTATCCCAGTCTCCCACTCTCATCATCTGCTCTCCTCTCCCTCTATCCCCCACTCCCTATTTCCCCTCCTCCTCTCCCTCTATCCTCCCCTCCTGCACTCTCCCTCCTCACCTCCCGCACTTTTCCATCCCTCTCCCTGCCTACCCCCCTCCTCTATCCCCTGCTCCCCCACTCCTCGCCTCCCCCTATCCCACCTCCCGCAATGAAAATCGCGATTTAAAAAAAATAAATAAATAATAACCTAAACACAATGTTAGCTGTTAATGAAAACAGAATTTGATTAAAACGGTGTTTTTTTTAAATTTAAAATATCGCGATTCTCTTATGTAAATGAAATTCGGGATCCCATTCTGACGTCGAACGTGGCTGATGGGCAGGACAAGTGGAAAAGTGTTTTTTGTAAAGTTTAAAATGTCAATAACTTGTAAAATATACCATCAATCTGATTGGTACAACCCCAGGACAATGGTGAGTAAGATGGGCCATTGACATTTTGGCAGTTTAAATCCTGGACTCACTCACATACAAAACAAACAAGCATACAAACAATCTATATACACATCCCCCCCCTCCTGTTCAATCACTTTCTGCCAGGACCACGACTAAGTGCTCTGTGATGGCAATATTGTTGCAAATGTCGGGTGGAGGACTGTGGGATCCCATTGTGATGTCATAGCTGCAACTGCCAGCACTGAAGTGTTGATGTGATTATCAAAGTGGATTTAGTAAACTTAAAATGTATTACCTTGTGAAATATAACATCAATCTGAATGAAATTTGATACAAACAACCACAGGTCAATGGTGATTAAGGTGGTGCAAATATTTTTGCGCTATTGTGTACCGTTTTGGCATAGTTCCTTGAGATGGCACACACACAGACAGACAGACAGACAGACAGACAGACAGACAGACAGACAGACAGACAGACAGACGTCCAAAAAAGATGAGAGATTTAGAGATAGATAGATCTTCACTCTAAAGCATGTTTAAATAAGAATGTCACTGTTTTATATGGGACACATGACAATAAAACACTCTTGAACTTCCATATCCCCAGCAGATCCTAAATACTTTGCTGTCAAAATCTTACTTGTACAGTGTAGGCAATGTCCTAATGAATTGTTATGATGGGAAGCATTAACTAAACCAGCTAACTTTTCCTTTTTTTATGAAGACATAGCGAAAGAAAATATGTTTTTTACAATAGACATCATTAATATTGTGAGCATGCAATTATATTGCAACTTTTTTCTTGTTCCTGCATTTCAAATGGTGGATAATTCAATAGCCCTCATTGTGCCTGAATTTTGAACAGTGGAAATAATTAGCTTAATTTTATATAGCCACTCCTTGATTTATAAAAAGATTAATACTTGGAAAGAGCTTCTGTGAAGCGAAAAGGCTGGGTGAAACGCATTATGGGCACTGTACTGTGCTATTCATTATCACTAATAAGAGTTACATTAATCAGACATTTTCCTAAACAGTTAATTGCATTACGGCATAAATTTATACAAATAGATGTAAATTATAAATACAAATTATGCAAATTGAGTCTAAGGAACAGGGACCATTAAGCTAATTAAGCATTTAATTATATAGCGAATATGTATCACAACTTCTTTTTAACACCTTTTTGATCTGTTGCCCTGGAATCCCTTGCCAAATAATAAAACAGCTGTAAATCATAGACTTGGAAACCTCATGTGAATGTATATCCAGGACAATTTGGAGATACGTTCCAGATTTATTTTACACTTTGGGGGATCAAGAGCTTCCTGACCATGGCTGAATGATCAAGCTCCTGCTGCTGCTGCTGGATATCCCTATGTGAGGAAATGTTTCTGTCTGTTTTGCTAATTCTCTGCCTTAATGAGATCGCCCCTCAAATTTCTGAACTCAAGGCTGTAAAGTAGTGTACAGTGCAGGTAGTATATTTAGAAATTGTTACAATGGAGGGTTTGTATCCTTTTAAAGGCATATTTATAAGTGCTGAAACTGATAAATTTTTAAATGGTGATTCCTGAATCCTAGTGGGCAGAATGGAATTTCCAGCTCCAGAATATGCAAGACGTTGAATGAGGCTTACTAGGGCTTTTTGTTTTTAATATAACTGAGGGACTAATTTAACTGGTATTGGTTCCATTCTGTAAGAACATAAATTAAATAGGCTCTGAATTTGAAGACGCTCTATTCAAGAAGTCTGGATTATGTAAATTCTTATCAATATACAATTCTCAATAGAGGTTTCGCCTAAGAGTGTTAAGAATGTGAAACTGATAATCATGAGAGTAGTGTAGAGGAATAGAAGAATGCATTTATGGAGGAATTTAAGCAGAACTTTAAAGTTATGGAGTTTAGGTATCACAAAGCATGGAAACAGGCCCAACTTCTCTTTGCCAACCAGGGTACTTTCCTCAATGGTCCCATTTGCTTGCATTTACGTCATATCTCACAAAGCTTTTCGTATTCATGAACCTGTCCAAAAATTATAATTGTATTTGCCGGTACCACTTCTTTTGCATATTGTTCCGTATACCCATGATGCTCTGTGTCAACAACTTTCCCCTTGAGTCCCCTTTCATCTTTCCCCTCTCATCTTAAACTTATACTATTTAGTTTAATACTCTCCTACCCTGTAATCCTCTTTAAGGTTACCCCTCCGTCTCTTCCATTCCAGGGAAAGCTGCCAAATCCGACCAAATCCCTCCTGTGATCCACGTCCTTGCGATTTTTATTTTTTCTCTGCACCCTCTAGCTCAATCACATTCTTCCTATAGTATGACAACCAGAATGTCACACGATAGTTGAGGTAGAGTCTCGCCAACATCTTGTATGGGTGTAACACGATACGCTATCTTTTGCCCTCAGTTCACTGAAGGCAAACATGCCATATATTAAACTAAAGAGCGGGGGGTAGGGGTCGACAAATTGGAAGTATAATGATGGAGTTAAAGGGAAAGAGAGTACAGGTAAAGTTACAAAAGATACCCGAATTAATGGGACGGAAAGTTCAAGAAGGGATAAGAGAGTAAGGTCTGGTGAAATAGGAACCGGTGTGAGAGGGGAGGTGAATACCGAATTAAAAGTGTTACATATGAATGTGTGAAGTATAAGAAATGAAGTGGATGAGCTTGGGGCTCAGTTAGCGATTGGTAGGTATGATGTGGGAATTACAGAAACATGTCTGCAAGAAGATCGGAGCTGGGAACTGAATATTCAGGGTTATACGTCCTATCGAAAAGACAGACGTGGGCAGAGGGGGTGGGGAGGCTCTGTTGGTAGGAATAAAATTCAGTCCTTTGTGAAGGGTGACAGAATCAGAAGATGCAAAGTCATTGTGGATAGACCTGAGAATTTGTAAGAGTGAAAATACACCAATGGGAGTTATCTACAGGCCTCCAAACAGTAGCCTGGATATAGGGTGCAGCAAGTTGCATCGGGAGTTAAAATTAGAATGTAACAAATGTAATGCCACTGTGGTTATGGGAAATTTCAATATGCAGGTAGTCTGGGAAAATCAGGTTGGTACTGGACCCCAAGAAATGGAGTTTGTGAGGTGCCTCAAAGATGGATTTTTAGAGCAGCTTGTACTGGAGCCTACTTGGGAGAAGGCAATTCTGGATTTAGTGTTGTGCAATGAACCGGATTTGATAAGGGAATTCAAGGTAAATGAACCATTAGGAGGTAGTGAGCAAAATATAAGTTTTAATCTGCAATTTGAGAGGGAAATATTAAAATCAGAAGTGTCAGCATTGCAGTTGAATTAAGGAGACTATGGAGGCATGAGGGATGAGCTGGAAAAGTTGACTGGAAAGGGACCCTGGCAAGGATCACAGTTGAACAGTAATGGCAGGAATTTCTGAGAATAATCAAGAAGATGCAAGATCATTTCATTCCAAATAGGAGGAGAGATTCTAAGGGGAGTAAGAGGCAACCGTGGCTACCAAGTGAAGTCCAGGACTATAAATCAAAAAGAGAAGACGTATAACATAGCAAAGATGAGCAGGAAACCAGAGGATTGGGAAACGGTTTAAGGAACAACAGAAGGTAACTAAAAAGGCAAAACGAGGAGAAAAATGAAGTACGAAGGTAAGCTAGCCAAAAATATAAAGGAGGATAGTAAAAGCTTCTTCAGGTAATGAAAAGGAAAAGATAAGTTAAGACAAAAGTTGAAGACAGAAACAGGTGAATTTATTTTGAGGAACAAGAAAATGGCAGACTAGTTGAACAGGTACTTTGTTTGTGTCGTCCTTAGTGAAGACAGAACTAATCTCCCAGATCTGCTAGTGGCCAGAGGACCTAGGGTGATGGAGGAACTGAAGGAAATTCACATTAGGCAGGAAATGGTATTGGGTAGACTGATGGGACTGAAGGCTGATAAATCCCCAGAGCCTGATGGTCTGCATCCTAGGGTATTCGAGGTGGCACTAGAAACCGTGTACACATTGGTGATAGTTCCTGTGGATTGGAAGATAGCAAGTGTTATCCCACTTTTTAAGAAAGGAGGGAGAGAGAGCAGGGAATTATAGACCATTTAGCCTGACATCGGTGGTGGGGAAGATGCTGGAGTCAATTATTAAAAATGTAATAGCGGCGCATTTGTATAGCAGCAATGGGATTGGTCCCCAGCATGGATTTACGATGGGAAAATCATGCTTGACTAATCTTCTGGAATTTTTTGAGGATGCAACAAGTAAAATGGATAAGGGAGAGCCAGTGGATGCAGTCCAGATACACTGCATCCACTGGCTCCTCCATCTGGACTTTCAGAAAGCCTTTGATAACGTCCCACAAAGGTGATTAGTGGGCAAAATTAGAACAGGTGGTATTGGGGGTAGGGTATTGACATGGATAGAAAATTGGTTGGCAGACAGGAAACAGAAGTAGGAATTAACTGTTCCCTTTCAGAATGGCAGGTTATGACTAGTTATATTCACAATATATATCAATGATTTAGATGGAGGAATTAAAAGTAACATTAGCAAATTTGCAGATGACACACTGGGTGGCAGTGTGAACTGTGAAGTGGATGCTATGAGGATGCAGGGTGACTTGGATCGGTTGGGCAGATGCATGGCAGATGGAGTATAATATGGATACATTTGAGGTTATCCACTTTGGTGGCAAGACCAAGAAGGCAGATTGGGGAAAAGGGAAAGTGCAACAAGACCTGGGTGTCCTTGTACATCAGTCACTGAAAGTAAGCATGCAGGTACAGCAAGCAGTGAAGAAAGCTAATGGCATGTTGGCCTTCATAATGAGAGGATTTGAGTATGGGAGCAAAGAGGTCTTTCTGCAGTTGTACGGGGCCCTGTTGAGACCACACCCGGAGTATTGAGTGCAGTTTTGGCCTCCTAATTTGAGGAAGAACATTCTTGCTATTGAGGGAGTGCAGCGTAGGTTCACAAGATTAATTCCCAGCATGGCAGGACTGTCATGTGATGAAAGAATAGAACGACTGGGGTTATATGCATTGGAATTTGGAAGGATGAGAGGGGATCTTCTGGAAACATATAATTATTGAGGGATTGGACATGCTAGATGCAGGAAACATGTTCCCATGTTGGGGGAGCCCAGAACCAAGGGCTACAGTATATGGGGTAGGTAATTTAGAACTGAGATGAGGAAAAATGTTTCCTGCTGGACAAATACAGGAAGAGATGTATCAACAGAGCCATCTCCATCATCAAAGATCCCTACCACCCATCGCATCACATATTCTCCATCCTGCCATCTGGGAAGAGGTACAGGAGCATCAGCTGCAAAACCAGCAGGATGCTCCTCAGCTTCTTCCCTCAGGCTATAAGACTGATAAATGGACTTTGCCCCCTGCCAAAGTATCACGCACTAACCACCAAGCTGGACACACTGAAGCAGAGCCATTGTCGTGCCGCTGCCGATTGGAACTCATGATGATATACGTATTTTTATTTCTATTTATTTTTTACTGCACACTGAATTTTAGATGTTTTTAGAATTTTACTGGACACTGGTTGAGCAACGTTTTCTTTCGTTTCCTCTGGGTATGTAAGTACCCAGGAAAATGATAATAAAGATTTTCAATTCAATTCATACAGGGAGTTGTGAATTTAGTGGAATTCTCTGCCTCGGAAGGCAGTGGAGGCCGATTCACTCGATGCATTCAAAAGAGAGTTAGATGGAGCACTTGGGGTTAGCGGAATCGAGGGATATGGGAAGATGGTAGGAACGGGGTACTAATTAAGGATGATCAGCCATGATAACATTGAATGGCGGTGCTGGCTCGAAGGGCTGAATGGCCTACTCCTGCACCTATTTTCTATGTATCTATGCCACCTTGACTACCTGTGTGGCACTGTCAGGAAACTATGTATTTGTACCCCTAGATGTGCCTGTTCTACACACTCCCCAGGGATCTGTCATTTCACTGTTTGTAGCCTGCCCTGGTTTAAATACCAAATTACATCACTCTACACTTTTCTGGGTTGAATTCCATCTACCATTCCTTTGCTCGCTTTCCCAAATGAGATAGATCCTATTGTAAACTTAAGCAACCACACTGACCAAATTTGGTGTCATCATAAACTTGTTCCAGGTTTGACCAAGTGACTGATTCTGTCCTAAGTTTTCAATTTTGTTTAATTTGAATTACTAGGCAGTTTACTGTATTTAAATGTGTGTAATCAGTGTGAGTAAAGATACATCTGATGTCATATTATTTAAGCTGTCCTGCTAAATTTAACATGTCAGTCATTCTGTTTGCTGTCTTTGTTGATCAAAAGTAAATATTCTTTTTTTGCAGGGGAAACGGTGGAAGGGATTCGTGAAACTGATTTGGTGTTGCTTCATTCCTGTCGGCAGTGGACTACAATTACAGCCCATAGCTTGGAAGAGGGTCATTATGTGATTGGGCCAAAAATAGAGATTCCTGTTCATTATGGAGGTAAGACATGAAAATAACTGAAGTTTGAGTGTTCCTTGATCTATGTTGCTGCTTTCCCAAGGAACCATAAAGTCTCGATAAAGTAAATGGTGGGATGGAGGGAGGCTGGATTGTGTGTGGAGAAAAAAAACTGGAGATTCTGAGAAACACAGCAACAAGGCTTAATATGCAACCCACGAGCCTAGCAGGCACCTTCTGACCCATATGAACGCTCTGGCAATCCTGCTCATCTGGGCCATGAAGTACTTATCTATACAAATAGCATTTTCCTGGCACTTGGCCCATTGCCATCTAAACCATGGCATTTCAGGTGCTCATTTAAATACATTAAATATTGTGAGAGTAGATTCAAAAAGTTACACAGCAGGGAAACAACCCCTTCAGATCAATTCAGCCATGACTAAAGGGATGCCTATGTACGATCATCCAATTTGCCTGCATTTGGCCTTTCTTATCCATGTACCTGTCCAAATAGTTTTTATAATGTTGTAATTATACCTGAATCCATTACCTCTTGCAGTTCATTCTGTATACCCACCATTCTCTGTGGAAAAACTTGCCCAATAGATCCTCTTACTTTAAATCTGACCCATAGTTTTAGCCTCCCCTACCTTGAGAAAAAGACTGGCTATCTACTTTGTCCATACACCTTTTTTATAATTTTATAAACCTCCATTGCGCCCCTCAGCCTCCTTTGCTCCCGAGTAAACAGTCCTAGCCAATGATTCTTTCATTAAATCATTCACTAAAGTCCTCCAGTCCAGACAGCATTGTTGTGAATCCTTTCTGTACCCTCTCTGGTTTAATCACATTTTACCTTCATCTGGCAAGTCTCTGCCCGACCCCACCCACCCCTTCCCCAGGCAGATTAAATAGACTGTGGAGTTGGCTATATTTGATTACCCAACTCTTCAACTGATTTAATTTTCTAACAATAGTGATGGACCTGATAGATGTTTGTTATCACCATAACCGCCATGCAGTAAACAGCGTCAAAAGATGCACATTTAATAATTTTCCATCCATGACTTTAGTGCCCAAAATGTAGCTGCTATGAATACGTTCACAACTATTTTCTTTTAAAGGTTATTTGTTGTTATTCAGAATGAGAAACGTTACTGCTAAGCATCCTTTTGTGGCATCAAGTCTTTCATGTTGCTGCAATCTGTATTGCTGCATCTTCTTATACTGTGACTAGTGGGATACCGCAAGGCTCGGTGCTGGGACCATGGCTATTTTCAAAATACATTCATGATTTAGATGAGGGGATTAAAAAGTAGCATTAGCAAATTTGCAGATGACACAAAGCTGTGTGGTAGTGTGAACTGTGTGGAGGATGCTATGAGGATGCAGGATGATTAGGACAGTTTGGGTGAATGGGCAGATGCATGGCAGATACTGTTTAATGTGGATAAATGTGAGGCTATCCACTTTGGTGGCAAGAATAGGAAGGCAGATTGTTATCTGAATGATGTCAAGTTAGGAAAAGGGGAAGTGCAACGAGATCTGGGGGTCCTTGTTCATCAGTCACTGAAAGTAAGCATGCAGATACGGCAGGCAGTGGAAAAAGCTAATGGCATGTTGGCTTTCATAACAAGAGGAGCAAAAAGGTCCTTCTGCAGTTGTACAGGGCCCACATCTGTAGTATTGTGTGCAGTTTTGGTCTCCAAATTTGCGGAAATTCACTCTTGCTATTGAGGGTGTGCAACATAGGTTCACAAGGTTAATTCCCGGGAAGGCAGGACTGTCATATGTTGAAAGAATAGAGCGACTGGGCTGGTATACACTGCAATTTAGAAGGATGAGAGGGGTCTCTTATTGAAACCTATAAGATTATTAATGGATTGGACACGCTAGAGGCAGGAAACATGTTCCCAATGTTGGGGAAGTCCAGAACCAGGGGCCACAGTTTAAGAATAAGGGGTAGGCCATTTAGGAGATGAGGAAAAACTTTTTCACCCAGAGAGTTGTGAATCTGTGGAATTCTCTGCCTTAGAAGGCAGTGGAGGCCAATTCTCTGGATGCTTTCCAGGGAGAGTTAGATAGAGCTCTCAAAGATAGCGGAGTTAGGGGACATCAATAATTTGGATGAAGGGATTCAAAGTAACATTAGCAAATTTGCAGATGACACAAAGCTGGGTGGCAGTGTGAACTGTGATGAGAATGCTATGAGAATCCAGGATGACTTGGACAGGTTGGGGGAGTGGGCAGATGCATGGCAGATGAACTTTAATGCAGATAAATGTGTGGTGATCCACTTTGGGAGCAAAAACAGGAAGGCAGATTACTATCTAAATGGCGTCAAGTTGGGAAGGGGAAGTACAACAGGATCTGGGGGTCCTTGTACATCAGTCTATGAAGGTAAGCATGCAGGTACAGCAGGCAGTGAAGAAAGTGAATGGCATGTTGGCCTTCGTAACAAGAGGAGTTGAGAAAAGAAGCAAAGAGATCCTTCTGCAGTTGTACAGAGTCCTAGTGAGATCACGCTGGGAGTATTGTGTGCAGTTTTGGTCCCCTAATTTGAGGAAGGACATTCTTGCTATTGAGGGAATGCAGCGTAGACTTACAAGGTTAATTCCCATGATGGTGGGACTGTCCTATGCTGAGAGAATGGAGCAGCTGGGCTTGTACACTCTGGAGTTTAGAAGGATGAGTGAGATCTCATTGGAACATATAAGATTATTAAGGGCTTGGACATGCTAGAGGCAGGAAACCTGTTCCCGACGTTGGGGGAGTCCAGAACCAGGGGCCACAGTTTAAGAATAAGGAGTAAGCCCTTTAGAACGGAGACGAGGAAACACTTTTTCTCACAGAGAGTGGTGAGTCTGTGGAATTCTCTGTCTCAGAGGGCAGTGGAGGCAGGTTCTCGGGATGCTTTCAAGAGAGAGCTAGATAGAGCTCTTAAAAATACCGGAGTCAGGGGATATGGGGAGAAGGCAGGAACGGGGTAGTGATTGGGGTTGATCAGCCATAATCACATTGAATGGCGGTGCTGGCTCGAAGGGCCAAATGGCCTACTCCTGCACCTATTGTCTATTGTGATATGGGGAGAAGGCAGGAACGGGGTACTGTTTGTGGATGATCAGCCGTGATCGCAGTGAATGGCGGTGTTGGCTCGATGGGCCAAATGGCCTGTTGCTGCACTTATTGTCTAATGTCAAATAGATTTAGTTGCTTTATGAGGCTGCAATATAATTTGACATTTAAGAAAGCTGATGAACCAACTCTCTTTGCAAAGCATCAATAAAGTATTCATGAATTGGTGCTCTCACTACTTTCCCTAGAGCTGAAATATGTGAATAGCTTTTCACAAAATGATTGAAAACTAATGCATTGTGATAGGTTTTCATCACTGTTAGGAAATGATTCCCCTTTTGTTCAAAATTTGCAGGTGCCATGGCTGAGATTAGAGGCTTGATGTAAGTTTTATCGTATCATCTGTAACACATTATATTTAATTACAAGCTCACTGTTTTGCATAATGCTCTCACTTTTATCATGTTTTCAAGAAGTTAATAGTGTTCATATCGTAACAATTTCATCTAATTCTGTACGTAAGTACTGAAGTTATTCTTTTGGGGATGCCTGTTTTAATGGCAGGATTATGCTTAATAAAATGAGTGGTTTAGGTGATAAAGAGCAACATAATATCTCAAAATGCATGCAAATTTTGCAAAAAGTGAAGTTTGATAAAACTCTGTTCCTTGCTGTCTTTTGATTTTATGTCAGTTCAATTTTCCATCGTTTTCAGGTAAGGTTTTTCATGAGTTTTTACAAGTATTTCAGTTCGGTGGAATACAAATACTGTGATTCTTTGCAGCTTGTTGGTTGGAGTTGACTGATGCACTGTCTGAGGAGAGGTGTTCCTCAACGTTAATTTTCGTGAAGTAATATTTCTACTGAGGCCATTGGAGGCTGATGGCGATAACATCAGATTTTGACGATCAGTTCAGTGGTCACCGGTAGCTGCCATGGTGAAGATATACTTGCGCTCTTTTGCTGGGATAAAACATAGACAAGTGCCTATGCCTGGATCAAGAGCGTTGCTATGAGGTTGTGCACTTTGTCCAATGAAATGGTGCTCATTTTGACCAGACAATGTCCAAGAATTTTGTCAGGAGAAAGGTGGCTTAGAATTAACATTCTAACCTTTTCCTATCGATGTACCTGTGCAACTGTTTTTTAAACATTGTGTTAGTACCTGCCTCAACAGACTTCTCTGGCAGCTCATTCCATAAACTCACCATCATTTGGGTTTTTCAAAAAAAAGGTTGCCCTTCAGTTTCAGATTTCTTTCCCTCACCTTAAACCTATGTCCTCTGGTTCTAGATTCTTTTACTCTGGGTAGTAGACTGGGTATTTACCCTACCTATTCCTCGCATTCTTATACACCTCTATAAGATCACCCCTCATCCCCATGCACTCCAAGGAATGGAGTCCTAGCCTGCTCAACCTCGCCCTACAGCACAGGCCCTTGAGTCTTGGCAACATTCTCGTGAATCTTTTCTACACCCTTCCCAGTTTAACAACATCTTTCCCATAACAAGGTGACCAAAACCGAACATGCTACTCCAAATGTGGTCTCACCAATGTCTTGTAGAACTGTAAGAATTCTTTCATGATGATGTCAATATGCCTATTCAGTCCAAGTTTAAAGTCATGACTGTCTCTTTCATTGAAGCACAATAAAGAATGGGCATGTACTTAAGGGCCTGTCCCACTGTGAGAGGTAAATCAAGAGCGCTCTCGAGTTTAAAAAAAAAATCAAATTTGTGGTGAGTACGTAGAATGTACGTAGTGGCTACGTCTGAGCTCGTGGATGTGACGTAGCGGCTCGTCATGCTAACGGCAGGTACTCGGGAAACGCGGTAACTCGTGAAGTTTTATCAGCACTGTGAAAAATGTCCACGAGAGCCACCGAGTACCTACTAACGGCTATTACTGTAATTCTCTGAGTTCGAATCAGGGGAAACTCGGGAGAATTACCTCGTACAGTGGGACAGGCCTTCTAACAACCCCAAGCCAAAAATCTCCTATCAATCTCGTGGATGGACAATTCAAATAAAGGTTGCCTTCAAAGCTTCTTTCAGAATTAGTAACATTCCAACCTGATTACTCAAAATGGAGAAGATGCATTATTTATTGCAATGAGAACCTTGAGTCTATTTGTCAGCACAAGGAAATCTAATATAAATGATGAATGGACAACATTACCTACTGAACTACCCAATCACTTGCACCACGGAACATCATCTCTGTCCTATGTGTGGTAAAGTCTGCTAGTCCTACATTGTCCTCATCAGCCTCCTCAGAACTGAGGGAAAAGAATGTCACCGTTGAGCCTAAGAAAATATTTCTGGCAATCTAGTCTCCTTTTGACCTTCTTTTGCATTCAGCAATTGAAGTGGGGAAAGAAAATGGCAGTGCTGTATCGTGGAGTGGGTATAACGGACGGCTCTAGAAAATAACTAGTCTTCATTTAACTTTTTAAAAACTATATTAAATGGGAAAGACTGACAAATAATGGTTCATTAAAAAATAAATGCTTTCAACGACAATTTTTGGATTGGTCTCTGAGAAGGAATGGGACATATTTAGGCTGGTTGGAGCACTCTTGCTGGATGAACAGCAGATTTTTAAGTGACAGAGGCTTAAAAAGACCCTGTTGAGGGAAAAACATAGCTGTAATTTCAATAAATCTCATCCAGGAAGTAATCTTTTTTAGATATCTGGATATTTTTGAGCCATGTGATCATGAGACAATGGATTTACTTCCAGAAAAGCACTTTTGGTATTTTTGCGTTTATTAGATAAATTATGCATGTTCTGGAACATGAAGCACTTTCCATTTCATGGGCCTGGATTTCTTTTAATGCAGCCAAGACAAGTATTCACTGCATTATCCAAAGAAAGGCACAAAGTGCTGGAGTAACTCAGTGGGTCAGGCAGCATCTCTCGAGAACATGGATAGGCATTGTTTTGCCAGGATCCTTCTTCAGACTGATTATGGTGGGGTGGGAAGAAAGCTGGCTGAGAGGAGAGGCAGGACAAAGCCTTTGCGAGTGATAGGTCGATATAGATGAGAGGTGTTTTTGATGGGCAATGTTGGACAAAAGCCAGAGATGAAACTCCTTCAAAAAGCCTTTGACAAGGTCCCACACAAGAGATTCGTGTGCAAAATTAGAGTACGTGGTATTGGGGGTAGGGTATTGACATGGATAGAGAACTGGATGACAGACAGGAAGAAAAGAGTAGGAATTAATGGTTCCTTTTCAGAATTGCAGGCAGTGACTAGTGGGGTGCCGCAAGGCTCGGTGCTGGGACCCCAGTTATTTACAGTATATAAACGATTTAGACGAGGGAATTAAATGTAACATCTCCAAGTTTGCGGATGACACAAAGCTGGGTGACAGTGTGAACTGCGAGGAGGATGCTATGAAGCTGCAGGGTAACTTGGCTAGCTTGTGTGAGTGGGCAGATGCAGTATAATGTGGATACATATTAGGTTATCCACTTTAGTGGCAAGGACAGGAAGACAGATTATTATCTGAATGGTGTAGGAAGGAACTGCAGATGCTGGCTTAAACCGAAGACACAAAAAGCTGGGGTAACTCGGTGGGACAGGCAGCATCCCTGGAGAGAAGGAATGGGTGACGTTTCCGGTCAATATCCTTCAGCAGATTAGGAAAAGGGGAGGTGCAACGAATCCTGGGTGTGCTTGTACATCAGCCACTGAAAGTAAGCATGCATGTACAGCAGGCAGTGAAGAAAGCTAATGGCATGTTGGCCTTCATTGTTAGAGGATTTGAGTATTGGAGCAAGGAGGTCCTACTGCAGTTACACAAGGCCCCGGGACCTCGGAGAAACATCAGCGGCCAAATACTCCGGAGCTGGCCATTGAACATACGGCAGGCCCCGACTTCCTACCACGACAGTCCGGAAGACCACCGCGGACTGGCAGTCAGGCCACTCTGAAGTCGGGCAGCCCCGTTGACTCGGCTGAGTCCGGGCATGACGACTTACGGGTCGTATTTCCCGCATGGACCGGATGATGGAGCAATTGCTTCAGAGGGACCTACTCCAGCAGGAGTCTGGTCCCCGTGGGCCTCCTTGCAGGCCCACGGCAGCACCCTATTCAGGGCTGCCCAATGTCTCTACCTCCTTGGAGGGGAGCGTTAGGAGTCAGAGCTGGGCTGACTTCGAAGAGAGATTGACTGAAGAACCAAAATTACAGGGGATGCAAGAAGAGGAACTTCTGGGTATGGTATCCAAGTTTGCAAAACCATCCCAGAAAGGACAGCCACTACAGCCGCAGCTGGCAGCAAGTATTAATTACTTAACTACGCACCAGCTGCAGGAGCAGGTAGTGACTGATACTCCAGGCAAATACCTTGCTCCGGAGAACTGCGTGTCTCTGAACGTGCTGACTGTCAACACCCCCATCTGGGGGAACATAAGCCCCAGCATCAGGGCACAAGAAATAAAGATGCAGGAAATTCAGAAACTGCTAACCGCGGGAATCACTGCGTTCGCCAGGTCTATCGATGGCACGAATATGACGGAGGAACAACAGGACGCATTAGCCCTGTTTTGCAACGTGGAATTTGAAATTAATTGTTTCGGGAAGAGCACGATCCGTCCAACACTCAACCTCAAATTTGCGGGATTGTGCAAAGCCAGCAGTACACCACCGCCAAATTTGCTGATTGGGGACAACCTGCCTAAACAGGTCAAGGACCTGGATGAGGAAGCCAAAGCAGTGGGCATGATAAAGCCACCTTCCACCAACAGGTGAACAGCATACCGGCGGCAGCATCCCTATGCAACCACCAACAGGCCCCGCTTCCACACAGACAGGATGGCGGGTGAAACTCCGAAGGTTGCACCATTTATCCATTCAGAGCATTTAGCTCTTTTTTAGGCTATGCCCCAGGGCGACCTTCGTGAAAGATGCGTCAACCCCACACCACAGCGCCTCCACCTCCCAAGAGCCAAGGACGGAAGAACCCGACCAAACACCACCGGTAACCATGGAGGTAGGTGGGTCTGGTTGCCTTGGGAATACCGCATGTATAACTTCACAAGTGGGGGGGGGGTAGGTTAGGCTTGTTTGGGGATGGATGGAGTTCCATAACTTCTGACCTTTTTATATTGCACAGTATTCAGGGATATAAAATTTAATTCATTAACAATGAATTAAACTCCTCCCACCAGTTCAACATGTACCTACCCGAAAATTTGTGCTTTCTCAAAAAGAGAAAGTGGAAGGACATGCGGAACTATTTAGATTATATATCAAGGGAGTAATAGAGAAAACTAAACATGGACCTCTTGAGTTTGTATCAAACATCTTCACCAAAGCAAAAATGTGGATGCCGCATTACATCATTGACTTAACCCAGCTGAATACTTTTGTGCAATATACCCACTTCAAAATGGAAACATTTGTAACTGCCAAACAACTAGTTTCCAGAGGGTACTTCATGGCCTGCATCGATCTAAAAGATGCATACTATTCAGAACCCATACATAAAGATCACCGCAGATATTTGAAGTTTATCTGGATGGGGCAGCTATGGCAGTATAGAGCGCTGCCTAATGGATTAACAACAGCTCCCAGGTTTTTTACCAAAATATTGAAACCGGCATTGGCGTCTTTGCGAAAACAAAACCATATTGTCATGGCTTATCTTGATGACATCTTAATTGTGTGAAAACCTTGGAATTGGCTAAATTAGCTGTGACAGCCACCAAGTTGCTATTTCAAAAGCTGGGTTTTATCATCCATCCAGATAAATCCAAGTTAATGCCCTCTGTCATAATGGACTATCGGGTTCACGATTGACACAATTCACATGACTGTCACTTTGCCAAAAAACAAGGCGACAGATTTAATACGGGTTTGCAATAGCCTTGTTTGCGCCAGCATCTGACCATTCAGCACGCTGCCAGGGTAATCGGGAAACTTGTGGCTACATTTCCAGCTACACATTATGGACCGTTACATTATCAAAATTTACAAAGAGCCAAAATCTCAGCACTCAAATCTCATGCTGGTCATTTTGACAGGCCTACCGGCCAAAGCAAAAATCGAACTGCAATGGTGGATTAGCAACATTCAAAATTGTTTTAATCCCATCACAGTTACAAATCCTTCAGTCGTGTTACAAACTGACGCCAGCGCTCACGGTTGGGGAGCTACTGATAACACCTCTAATTGTGGCGGTAGATGGAATTGACATGAATCTATATTACTTCAGGCACGAGGTACTATTTAGAAATGTTGGGAGCGTTTCATGGGCTACGGGCCTACTGTGCAGACATGCATCATCTGCATGTTCGTCTACAAATAGACAACACCACAGTGGTGGCATATTTAAATCATAAGGGTGGTATCGTCGATATCTTGTGATGAATTGCAAATACAATTTGGCACTGGTGCATAGAAAGAAACATTTGGATTTCAGCTACTTACCTTCCGGGTAAGCTAAATACAGTGGCTTACACCAGGTCACGCATTTTCAATGACAACACCGAATGGATGTTGAACCACCAGGTATTTACTGACATAGCTCAGTATGGAACGCCAGATATCGACCTTTTTTGCGTCTAGACTTAACGATCAGAAACCAACATATGTCGCATGGGAACCAGACCCTGGGGCAGTAGCGATGGACGCTTTCTCGCTACATTGGGGGAATTTGTTTTTCTATGCATTCCCCCCCTTTTTGCCTCATCAGTCGGATATTGCGGAAAATCAAATTAGACTCCGCATCAGGGGTACTGATAGTACCCGACTGGCCTACACAGCCATGGTTCCCGGTGGTCCTCGACATAGTAAAGGAACCGTGTCTTCTGGTTCCCAAACTCCCGAACCTCCTTATTCATCCTGATTTAACCATGACACGGATGAATTTGAATACTTCATGTTAAATTTTCCTGTTATGTTAAATTTCTTTCACCCAATTTGATCTTCTAAAGTCATCCTCTCAAACATTTGTGGACTGATTTTTAAATTGGGAAAGCTATTTCAAAAGTGAGTTGACGATTGCAGAAAACGTGCCAGTTAACTATTGCAATGTCTGGATATATACTGATCAACAGGCAAGACACAGAGGAACTTTGGGAGTCATTAACATTGATTCCGGACTCCATGAAGTCTTGTTGCATTAATAAAACAGGAACAAAGAAATTACCTCCTGATTACTGCTAACCATCCTCCCTCCACTTAGAATTTTATCCTCCATGTTAAGGAACATCTGAAGAAGCACTGAAAATAACATGGGTGTAGAATGCATTATTGCGAGGCCACAACAATGTCCATCATGAAGAGTTGCTCGGTAGCTCCACTTGATCAAGCCAGACGAGTTCTGACAGATATATCTGTCATACTACTTCCACAGCAGGCTACGAACAAACCAACATTTGGGATAAGTATACTTGACCTTATACTTGCCATTGAAGAAGGGTCGTGACCCGAAACGTCACCTATTCCTTCGCTGCATAGATGCTGCCTCACCCGCTGAGTTTCTCCAGCATTTGTGTCTACCTTCCATTTTTCCAGCATCTACTGTTCTTTCTTAAACATACCTGTGGTAATGTGTCTGTCCATAATGGTGCAGATAGATGGGACTTCTGCACAGCCCTGTCTTCATGCTATTTATATTGTAAATTACAACATTCATCCTAAATGAATCGAGTCAATAAATCTGTCGGCTCAAAGCTTGTACATTCATTAAGTGCTGCAGACCGTCAACAATAGCAGAAAGGTACGTCACCACAATATGTAAGCTAACAGCCCAGCAACTCCCTGATTCTGAATTGTGAATAGTTTTGAGAAGCCATTTCTGGCACTTAAGTATAATGAATAACAATACGCTGGCACCAGACTGATATAGGTTAAAAGACAAAATGGCATTTAGAAGCCCCGTCTGCTTTGCTGCCATAATTCATCGGCAGTTCCTGTATCTCAATAAATTTGGATGTTAGCTCATTTAATGAAGACCCAAGGAATGAGGAGATTAATAAATAGGAGGCAACAAAACTGACCAGCTGGTTATAGTGAATTAAGAAATGATGGGTTCACTCTAAGATATCTCCCAATAGCATTTAAAATTTCTGCGGTAGGCACAAGTGCTGCCCATTACTATAGTAATGTGAAATAACTAGAGATCAAAGTTAATACACAGACATACCTGAGTAGGAAGACCAGTTCGTGGGGATTGAGATCTTTGTATGAGCTATCATGAGCAATCAGTTCCATGCTGCTTTGTACTTGATTGGTTCAATTAAGACAATAGCCAATAGGTGCAGGAGTAGGCTATTCAGCCCTTCGAGCCAGCACCGCCATTCACTGTGATCATGGCTGATCATCCAAAATCAGTACCCCGTTCCTGCCTTCTCCCTATATCCCTTGACTCTGCTAGCTTTAAGAGCTCTATCCAACTCTCTCTTGAAAGCATCCAGAGATTGGCCTCCACTTCCTTCTGAGGCAGAGAATTCCGTAGATTCACAACCCTCTGTGTGAAAAAGCTTTTTCTCATCTCCATTCTAAATGGCTTACCCCTTATTCTTAAACTGTGGCCCCTGGTTCTGAACTCCCCCAACATCAGGAACATGTTTCCTGCCTCAAGCATGCCCAAACCCTTAATAATCTTATAGCTCCAATAAGACCAGCTCTCATCCTTCTAAATTCCAGAGTATACAAGCCCAGCCGCTCCATTCTATCAACATATGACAGTCTCACCATCCCGGGAATTAACCTTGTGAACCTACGCTGCACTCCCTCAATAGCAAGGATGTCCTACCTCAAATTTGGAGACCAAAACTGCACACAATACTCTAGGTGTGGTCTCACTATGGCGCTGTAGACCTCTTTGCTCCTATACTCATTTCCTCTTGTTATGATGGCCAACATGTCATTTGCTTTCTTCACTGCCTGCATGCTTACTTTCAGTAACTGATGAACAAGGATCCCCAGATCTCGTTGTACTTCCCCTTTTCCCAATTTGACACCATTCAGATAATCTGCCTTCCTGTTTTTGCCACCAAAGTAGATAACCTCACATTTATCCACATTAAATTGCATCTGCGCACTCAGCCAACTTGTCCAAGTCATCCTGCATCCTCATAACATCCTCCTCACAGTTCACACTGCCACCCAGCTTTGTCTCATCTGCAAATTTGCTAACGTTACTTTTAATCCCTTCATCTAAATCATTAATGTATATTATAAAGAGCTGCGGTGTCAGCACCGAGCCTTGCAGTACCCGACTAGTCACTACTTGCCATTCTGAAAGGGACCCGGTAAGTAAGTTTATTGGCCAAGTATTCACATACAAGGAATTTGCCTTGGTGCTGTGCCCACAAGTAACAACATGATATACAGTGACAGTTACGAATGACTCAGAAAACACTAAACATTAATAATAATAAAACATTAATGACAAAACGCCATTGATCAACCATGTGAACCAACAAAATACCAGATCAAGGGGAGGCTCTGGATGTTTGGCTGTTGAGTAGAGCAACTACTCGTGGATAAAAGCTGTTTTTATGTCTGGCTGTGGCAGCTTTGACAATCCGGAGTCGCCTTCCAGAGGGAAGTGATTCAAAGAGTTTGTGGCCAGGGTGAGAGAGGTCAGAGATGATCTTGCCCGCTGCTTCGTGGCCCTTGCAGAGTACAGTTCATCAATGGAGGGAAGGTTGCAGCCAATAACTTTCCCTGCTGATCGGACAATTCGCTGCAGCCTCCAGGTGTCATGCTTGGTGGCTGAGCCAAACCAGACCATGATGGAGAAGGTGAGAACAGACTCTGCGATGGCCATGTAGAATTGGACCATTATTGCCTGTGGCAGATTGTGCTTCCTCAGCTGTCGTAGGAAGTACATCCTCTGTGCCTTTTTGACTGTGGAGTCGATGGTAGCCCCCCACTTAAGGTCCTTGGAGATGATGGTTCCCAAGACTCAACAGATGTGACTGGTGATGTTGATGGTGAGTGGGGTGAGGGGAGGGGGAGCTCTCTTAAAGTCTTAAGAGCATTGAGCTCTAGGTTGTTGCGACGGCATCAGGACACCAGCTGTGATACTTCCTGTCTATAAGCAGATTCCTCCCCATCCTGGATCAGTCCAATCAGGGTTGCGTCGTCCGCAAACTTGAGAAGCTTGACAAAGGTGTCTGTGGAGGTGCATTACTCTCTTGTAGTAGAGGAGAGAGTACGCAGCCTCGCGGTGCTCCTATGCTGAGCGTTTGTGCGGCCGAGATGTGCTTTCCCAGCCTCGCATGCTGCTTTCTGTCTGTCAGGAAACTGGAAATCCACCGACAGAGAGGTTCAGGCACAGTCAACTCGGAAAGTTTGGAGTGTAGTAGCTCTGGCACAACGGTGTTGAATGCAGAGCTAAAATCAACAAACAGGAACATCGCATAGGTCCCCTGGCGGTACAGATGCTGTAGGATGAAGTGCAGGCCCAGATTGACTGCATTATCCACAGATCTATTGGCCCGATATGCAAACTGCAGAGGGTCCAGCAGGGAGTTTGTGATATTTTTCAGCTTGGCCAGCACAAGCCTTTTGAGTGTCTTCATGACTACAGAGATCAGTGCGACAGGCCTGTAGTCATTAAGACAAGTAATCCTTGCCTTTTTGGGTACAGGGACAATACTGGAGACTTTGAAGCAGGCACAGACAGTACATGTTTGCAGGGACTGGTTGAAAATGTCTGTATATAACGGTGCTAGCTGTTTGGCACAGACCTCTTCACCTCCTCTATTTTTATTATTGATGACGGAGAAGTGATGTTGTGCAGCTCAGAGGATGTGGGTGATTGGGTGTGAAGTGGTGATTGGAGGGGGGTGGGTGTAGAAGGGCCCAATCTTTGCAGAATGAGGTCAGGCTGGGAGGGGGTGTGAAGCGATGGTTGAGGTGGGAAATGGTCCAGTCTTTTCATACTGGAGTCTTGCCTTAAGTAGGTGTAAATTGGTGAATGGGAAGGAGAGGGTGCAGGGTTCATTCTTTGTGGACTGGGGTCTGGCTGTGTTGGTTGGGGAGGGGGTATCAGGGTTATGTTTCTGATTTTCAAACCTGCAGTAAAACCCATTCAGGTCATTGGTCAGCTGACGATTATCCAAAGAGCGGGGGGGGGGGGGGGGGCTTTCCTCTTATAGGTGGTAATTTCTTGCAAGCCCTTCCAAACTGAAGAAGAGTCACTAGCTGAGAACTTGCTCCTCAACTCCTTAGCTTTCCTTGGCAACTCTGATTCCTCTTCTCAGCTTGTACAGAAAGGGAGCGAGTGGCCAATAGCCAGCAAAGCAGTAGGCAGATAGTGCAGGAGTCCCCTGCGGTCATCTCCCTACTCAACAGGTTTATCATTTTGGATACTGTTGAGGGAGATGGCTCATCAGGGGAATGCAGCAGCAGCCAAGTTCATGGCACCATGGGTGGCTCTGCAGCACATGATGGGGGAAAAAAGAGGGGAAGGGCTATTGTAATAGGGGATTCAATTGTCAGGGGAATAGATAGGCGTTTCTGCGGCCGCAAAAGAGACCCCAGGATGGTATGTTGCCTCCCTGGTGCAAAGGTCAGGGATGTTACTGAACGGCTGCAGAACATTCTGGAGGGGGAGGGTGAACAGCCAGTTGTCGTGGTGCATATTGGCACCAACGATATAGGGAAAAAAGGGATGAGGTCCTACAAGGTGAATTTAGGGAGCTAGGAGATAAACTCAAAAGTAGGACCTCAAAGGTAATAATCTCTGGATTATTACCAGTACCACGGGCCAGTCAGAGTAGAAATAGGAGGATATTTCAGATTAATACGTGGCTTGAAAAATGGTGCAAGGGGGAGGGATTCAAATTTTTAGGGCACTGGAACCATTTCTGGGGGAGGTGGGACCAGTACAAACAGGACGGTCTGCACCTGGGCTGGAATGGAACCAATGTCCTTGGGGGAGTGTTTGCTAGTGCTGTCGGGGAGGATTTAAACTAATGTGGCAGGGGGATGGGTACAAGAGCAGAGAGGCAGGTGGGTGTAAAACGAGGGTGGAAGCAATAGGGAGCAAGGTGAAAAGTAAAAGTGGCAGGCAGACAAAACCAGGGCAAAAATCAAAAAGGGCCATTTCTCAACAAAATTGTATAAGGGGTAAGAGCGTTGTAAAAACAAGCCTGAAGGCCTTGTGTCTCAATGCAAGGAGTATTCGTAATAAGGTGGATGAGTTGAACGTGCAGATAGCTATTAATGAGTATGATATAGTTGGGATCACGGAGACATGGCTCCAGGGTGACCAAGGCTGGGAGCTGAACATCCAGGGATATTCAATATTCAGGAGGGATAGAGAGAAAGGAAAAGGAGGTGGGGTAGCGTTGCTGGTTAGAGAGGAGATTAACGCAATGGAAAGGAAGGACATTAGCTTGGAGCATGTGGAATCAGTATGGGTAGAGCTGCGAAACACTAAGGGGCAGAAAACGCTAGTGGGAGTTGTGTACAGGCCACCTAACAGTAGTGAAGTTGGGGATGGTATAAAACAGGAAATTAGAAATGCGTACGACAAAGGCAAAACAGTTATAATGGGTGACTTCAATCTACATATAGATTGGGTGAATCAAATTGGCAGGGGCGCTGAGGAAGAGGATTTTTTGGAAAGTATGAGGGATAGTTATCTAAATCAACATGTAGAGGAACCAACGAGAGAGCAGGCTATTTTAGACTGGGTATTGAGTAATGAGGAAGGGTTAGTTAGCAGTCTTATTATGCGTGCCCCCTTGGGCAAGAGTGACCATAATATGGTCGAGTTCTTCATTAGGATGGAGAGTGACATTGTTAATTCAGAAACAATGGTTCTGAACTTAAGGAAAGGTAACTTTGAGGGTATGAGACGTGAATTGGCCAAGATTGACTGGCAATCAATTCTAAAAGGGTTGACGGTGGATACGCAATGGAAGACATTTAAAGACTGCATGGATGAACTACAAAAATTGTTCTTCCCAATTTGGCAAAAGAATAGATCAGGGAAGGTAGTGCATCCGTGGATAACAAGGGAAATCAGGGATAGTATCAAAGCAAAGGATGATGCGTACAAAGTAGCCAGAAAAAGCAGCATACCAGAGGACTGGGAGAAATTCAGAGACCAGCAGAGAAGGACAAAGGACTTGATTAGGAAAGGAAAAATAGATTATGAAAGAAAACTGGCAGGGAACATAAAAACTGACTGCAAAAGTTTTTATAGATATGTGAAGAGAAAGAGATTAGTTAAAACAAATGTAGGTCCCTTGCAGTCAGAAACAGGTGAGTTGATCATGGGGAACAAGGATATGGCGGACCAATTGAATAACTACTTTGGTTCCGTCTTCACTAAGGAAGACATAAATAATCTGCCGGAAATAGCAGGGGACCGCAGGTCAAAGGAGTACTTGAGTGAAATCCAGGTTAGTCGGGAAGTGGTGTTGGGTAAATTGAATGGATTAAAGGCCGATAAATCCCCAGGGCCAGGTAGGCTGCATCCCAGAGTACTTAAGGAAGTAGCTCCGGAAATAGTGGATGCATTAGTGATAATCTTTCAAAACTCTTTAGATTCTGGAGTAGTTGCTGAGGATTGGCGGGTAGCAAACGTAACCCCTCTTTTTAAGAAGGGGGGGAGAGAGAAAACGGGGAATTACAGACCAGTTAGTTTAACATCTGTAGTGGGGAAACTGCTAGAGTCAGTTATTAAAGATGGGATAGCAGCACATTTGGAAAGTGGTGAAATCATTGGACAAAGTCAGCATGGATTTACGAAAGGTAAATCATGTCTGACGAATCTTGTGGAATTTTTCGAGGATGTAACTAGTAGCGTGGATGGGGGAGAACCAGTGGATGTGCTGTATCTGGACTTCCAGAAGGCTTTCGACAAGGTCCCACATAAGCGATTAGTATATAAACTTAAAGCATATGGCATTGGGGGTTCAGTATTGATGTGGATAGAGAACTGGCTGGCAAACAGGAAGCAAAGAGTAGGAGTTAACGGGTCGTTTTCACAATGGCAGGCAGTGACTAGTGGGGTACCGCAAGGCTCAGTGCTGGGACCCCAGCTATTTACAATATACATTAATGATCTGGATGAGGGAATTGAAGGCAATATCTCCAAGTTTGCGGATGACACTAAGCTGGGGGGCAGTGTTAGCTGTGAGGAGGATGCTAGGAGAATGCAAGGTGACTGGGTGAGAATGCTATGGATAGGCTGGGTGAGTGGGCAAATGTTTGGCAGATGCAGTATAATGTGGATAAATGTGAGGTTATCCACTTTGGTGGCAAAAATAGGAAAACCGACTACTATCTAAATGGTGGCCGATTAGGAAAAGGGGAGATGCAGCGCGACCTGGGTGTCATGGTACACCAGTCATTGAAAGTAGGCATGCAGGTACAGCAGGCAGTGAAGAAAGCCAATGGTATGTTAGCTTTCATAGCAAAAGGATTTGAGTATAGGAGCAGGGAGGTTCTACTTCAGTTGTATAGGGTCTTGGTGAGGCCACACCTGGAGTATTGCGTACAGTTCTGGTCTCCAAATCTGAGGAAGGACATTATTGCCATAGAGGGAGTGCAGCGAAGGTTCACCAGACTGATTCCTGGGATGTCAGGACTGTCTTATGAACAAAGACTGCATAGACTCGGTTTATACTCTCTAGAATTTAGGAGATTGAGAGGGGATCTTATAGAAACTTACAAGATTCTTAAGGGGTTGGACAGGCTAGATGCAGGAAAATTGTTCCCGATGTTGGGGAGGTCCAGGACAAGGGGTCACAGCTTAAGGATAAGGGGGAAATCCTTTAGGACCAAGATGAGAAGGAATTTTTTCACACAGAGAGTGGTGGGTCTCTGGAACTCTCTGCCACAGAGGGTAGTTGAGGCCAGTTCATTGGCTATATTTAAGAGGGAGTTAGATGTGGCCCTTGTGGCTAAGGGGATCAGAGGGTATGGAGAGAAAGCAGGTACGGGATACTGAGTTGGATGATCAGCCATGATCATATTGAATGGCGGTGCAGGCTCGAAGGGCCGAATGGCCTACTCCTGCACCTAATTTCTATGTTTCTATGTCTGCATCCCCACTCCTGTAGGCTTCCTCTTTAGACCATCAAAGCTGTCTGAGTTCTGCAGTGAACCAGGGCTTGTTGTTGTTGAACCATGTCCGGGTCCTAGTTGGAATGCAACTGTCCTCGCAAAAGCTGACATATGATGATACAGTGTCCATATACTCGTTTAGGCTTGTGGTTGTTCCCTGAACACATTCCAATCCGTGCAGTCAAAGCAGGATTGTAGGTTCTCAAGGCCCTCGCTCGTCCACCTTTTCATTGTTCTGACCACAGGCTTAGCAGCTTTTAGCTTCTGCTTGTAGGTCGGAATAAGGTGAACTAGACAATGATCAGAGAGACTCAGACCCGCCCGGGGAACAGGGCAATTTGCGTTCTTGATTGCCGTATAACAGTGATCGAGTGTTCTCTCCCCTCTGGTGGGGCAGGTAACATGAAGTCTGTATTTTGGAAGGTCACAGCTGAGATTAGCTTTGTTAAAGTCCCCCAAAACATGGACCATGGAGTCCGGGAAGTCACTCTCTACCCTCATTACTTGGTCTGCGAGTTGCATTGGCGCCAAAAATCCTATAGCGGAGCAAAATAGGCCAATCCTACGAAATGCAATGGGCTGACGTGTAGTACGCAACGGAGCGGAACGTGGCCATTTTTTTTCCGTCCATTTCAGTAACCGGAACCTACCCGACCTGACCCGACTCACAGTGTAATGAACGTTGGCGGGGGAACAGTTCGTGTGTGTGTGATATAGGGTTAGATTCATAATGCTGTTAGTTCATAATTCTGTTAATTCTTGTTAAAGAATAAAATGTTTATAAATTTTGACTGGTAATTTTCTTTTTTAATGTTTTTTTAAATCATTTATTTTTAAATGGTTCATATGCTGTGTTTGAGTTGATTTTGTATTACATTTGCACTCTGTAATTCATTCATCTAATCACACTGTTCACAACTGCAGTATTTGGGAAAATAATAGCAATATGAAGATTCCAGTTGCTCTCGCCTTGGAATGTTACTTAATGTTTTTGTGTCTATGGAGTTGTTTCTCAACAATAAAATGGGTCTGGTCTTCCCAATAGCCAGAGAGTGGAATGAGATCTGTCTGTAATGGTGGGGTTATCTAAATTAAGTATTTCACAAAATTATATTTGCTTAAGCAAGATTTACAAATGATGTATAACTTAAGGATGGTTTTATTCCGCGAGCATACAACTGATTAGATTGTGCTGGAAAGAACACACATACATGAATGTGATATAGATGTATATAATAATATAACACACACATTTACATTTCTTCCGATTTTTATATCCAATGATGAACTTTATTTCAGACTAGACAAGGGACAACATTAAATAAAAAAACATTGTAAACCATCCCGCAACTTCACTTTGGTGTCTTGGCCGTGCTGATCCAGGCCAGACTCCCCGCATGCTGTGGAAGGAACATCTTTTTGCTTTTATTGTGATTTATTTCTCTTTTTAACACTGAATATCTGATAACGACTCATTAGCAGCATATGGCATCAATATTGCACCAATCCACTCAATTTTAAATATTTCATAATAGAAATCCATTAACATGGTTAACACTTTATTTCTGACATGCATAGTAAGATTTATATAATTCACATTATTCTGTGCACGAGATATACAGGGTTGCAGTGTTCAGCATATCAGCTAACCAGCGAAAGTGATGTACGATTCAACGTATGTAACACAATGATAGCCCCACCCCTGCTTACACCAACCAGCAAATGTCCAATGTAGATACAATAATAAATAAATCGCCATTTGTACTGTTTTGCGCAGCTAACAAATCACAATTTCACACAATATACATAAGACAGCAGTTATTTGACAAATACTCCGCAGTTCGGTGTAGGAGATCATGTCAGCGAGTATTCTGGACACACTGTCGACATCTGAAATTACAGAAAATATGCAGTCAATATGTTCTTATTCTGCATTAAATAACAGAGGTAGAAAGAAAATGCTCTTGAGAAAATTTTTACAAGGATGTTGCCATGAGACAACTAGCACTCCTGCACCTATTCCAGCACTATCTAAATGGCATCAAGTTGGCAAAAGGGGACGTACAACGGGATCTTAGGTTCCTTGTACATCAGTCTATGAAAGTAAGCATGCAGGTAATGGAGCAGCTGGGCTTGAACACTCTGGTGTTTAGATGGATGAGAGGGGATCTCATTGAAACATATAAGATTGTTAAGGACTTGGACACGCTTGAGGCAGGAAACATGTTCCCGATATAGGGGGAGTCCAGAACCAGGGGCCACAGTTTAAGAATAAGGAGCAAGCCATTTAGAACGGAGACGAGGAAACACTTTTTCTCACAGTGGGTAGCCTGTGGAATTCTCTGCCTCAGAGGGCAGTGGATGCCAATCTCTGGATGCTTTCAAGAGAGAGCTAGATAGGGCTCTTAAAAATAGCAGAGTCAGGGGATATGGGGAGAAGGCAGGAACGGGGTACTGATTGTGGATGATCAGCCATGATCACATTGAATGGCGGTGCTGGCTCGAAGGGCCAAATGGCCTACTCCTGCACGTATTGTCTATTGAGGCCTCGACTGTATCTGAGACAAAGGGGAGCACCTAGCTCAAAATTCTGAACTATAGTGAGAGTTCGGGCAGACTTAATACAATTCTCAGTACAAGAATGTTGCCATGAGGCCTCAACTGTATCTGAGACAAAGGGGAGCACTCAGTTGTAAGATCTGAACTATAGTGAAAGTTCGGGCAGACTTAATAACATTCTCAGTACAAAACAGTCAATATGTTCTTATTCTGCATTAAATAACAGAGAGGTAGAAAGAAAATGCTCTTGAGGAGAAGATTTTTACAAGGATGTTGCCGTGAGGACTCGACTATCTGAGCTCAATGATCTAACTACAGTGAGAGATTGAACAGGCTAAATAACATTTTCAATATGCCACAGAAGTAATGAATGTTTTCTTACCTTTCCTCCTTAACGGGGAACCTGGAGAAAGACAAGTCGGGTCACCTACATTGCCGATTGGTGCAGAGCAGAATGCAGGACTAGTAAACGTGGACGCCATGGCCAAAGCGAAGATTCTTTGGATTTGAGAGCGGAGGCGGAAGCAAAGATCCTATCTTTGGGCAGAAGCAAGATGGCGGAAGCTGGTTCCGAAAATGGGTCTTATAATTACTCGTGAATCTGCCCATGATGGTACTATGTGTTTTGCGTAGGAGTAGGCCATCTTGCTCTGCCATGGGATCTTTGATTTGCGCCTCACGTACGCAGGCTTGGGGAGGAATGTAAACTCCAGCGAGAATATAGGAGTTAAATTCCCTCAGAGAGTAGAAGGGTTTGCAGTTTACAAAGAGGGTTTCTAGGTTGGGAGTACCATGATGTCGCTGCACCAGCCCTGGTTGGTATAGAAACATATTCCACCGCCTCTTGATTTCCCCGCTGCTTCCACTTCGCGATCCCCTCTGTGAGGTTGGAAGCCAGCCAGTTGCAGTGCGCTGTCTGGGGTCGTATCACAAAGCCAGGTCTCGGTGAAGCACAGGGCAGCAGCTCGAGAGAATCCGTGCTCTTTGTTTCCTGTCTGCCAACCAATTTTTTATCCATGTCAGCACTCTACCCCCAATACCATGTGCTCTAATTTTGCCCACTAATCTCCTATGTGGGACCTTGAATTCCCTTACAGTTGATTACAGTAAGATGCCGAATGTTGAAGAAGTAGTAAATGGAAGACAATGCTGTGGCAACCAGTGGTGCAGCTTCAATGGGACAAAGAATGCTGAATTGGGTGGGACTAAGACTGGACTATCAAAGTGGCATTGTCGTCTTAAAGGGAAACTAAAGGAAAGATGGGATGTTGGTCCTGGCAATTGGGTTTAACTTTGTCAAAAATCCCTGTATCAGCAAATAACCTGGGAGCAACATTTGCAAGAAGATTGGAGATTGTTGGGTGCACAAGTCCAAGACTAATCACCTTATGTCTTGATGGGTAAAGTACTGGGTAAGTGGTATCTACAGTAATACCACGATTAGTGCTCAGAGAAAATGGAGCGCTATATGAAACAGCACTCTACATTATAACGTATCAAAATGGAGAAGTGGAGAAGAAATATCTAAGTACTAAAATTAGATATAAAGTACTGTATATTATATAGTAGATGAAGAGCATAGTAATAATAAACAGTTTAATACTGTATAATAATGTTACTTTAACATACATGTAGAACTGGATAATGAATAACATAAATTTGAAGAATGACAATGTAAAACAGCACATGTTACTGCAACAGTGGGAACTAAGACAATAGAGACCACGTCTGGAATGAGGATCCAGGTCCTCCTTGCGTTGGGATGAGGATCCCAGTCTGTGGTGGTTCCTTATTGAAGGTTGCTTGCCTTTCGTTCAGTCTTCTCTCACTAAGCAATTCTCGGCAGTGGGAAATCTTATTCAGAACACCTCTTCTTGCCTTGCTGTTGAACATCCAGTCAGGAACATTCTTGGTAAACTGGTCCATGATTTCTGTAATCTCTGCAATGCTTTTACGGAGAAATCCAGTGACGAGGATTCTCTGGTGTGGTCTCTGCCTCTGCATCAGGGTTGTAAGGATCTTCAGCCTCGCTCTGTATTTTGAACATTTCAAAATCAAACGGGACAAAAACAATGTTGCGACACTTGAGGAAACACTCTGCATCAATACATCAGTCAATGATGCCTGCAGTCGCAGAAAAAATCTCCAAGTGGGACAGGCCCTAACTTCTTCAACAGTTAAACCCTTGCCATGACATTACAATAACTCCTCCACACCTTCAACACAGCATCCTCCATTCAAGGGGGGCCTGGATTCTCCCCCTTCATTGGCTGGCACGACAATGTCTTTAATGACTGCTGGAAATTCTTTGTCAATTTCTAGTGAGTCATTGCCTGTTTCTGGCCATAGAATAAAAAATTGAGTAAAGCTCAGTACACCTTTCACCACTGATCAATTCGATGTTCTTAATATTAGTACAAATTTGGCACAACATACTTATTTGATGTCTATTGGCATATGTACCTGAAGAATATACATCAATTTTAACCTTAACTTTTAATTGACCCATTATCCATAGTCTTTTGGAGACTTTTTCCTATGTAAAGATAGTGAAATAAATGCTTCCTAATTTCCCTCCAAAAACGCCTGACTCAAATCTCTTAAGATTGATTATTTCTTTTGAAATTTCCCCATGAAGATATGGACTGTGTCCCCTGTCACATAACTTTATTCATTTGATTAAAACGGATTTGACCTAATAATAAGGGGATACAAGCCAAGTTTATCTGATCTGTACTAATGGTTTAGCCCTTTAAGACCTCTGGAGAATCTCCTGTAGCTTTTCCAAAAGTAATATTTCTGTCCAAACATTTGACAATACTAAAAGCAATGTTCCAGATGCAAAAAAACAAAGTGCAGGAGGACCTCATCTGACCAGGCAGTAGCTGTGGAGGGAAATTGACATCTCGTTTTGGTTCAGGACCTTTCAAACTTTCCAATTAGACTCAAAATGTACGAAATAACTTGTGTCATCAGCAACTCAGCGTCATCTGTGCAGAAAATGGATAGCTGACATTTTGGGTTAGGACCTTTTGCTCCAGAGATACTGCCTGACCTGCTGAGTTACACCAGCATTTTGTATCTATCTTTGGTATAAACTAGCATCTGCAGTTCATTGCTAATAAAAAATATTTCCAATTTGACATCCTTTTGTATTCTTGCAATGTGCCAATGTGATCAATATGTGTCATAACTGGCTTGTTTCTATCTGGTTAGATGCAGACTAAATAATAGCAGTAGTAAATATGTTTATGTAAGTGTATGCATTGTTCAAGTTGTGCTACATCCTACAGTCTGCGACAAAAAAAAAACACACTTAAAAAAATAATATTCTTCCTAATTTATGCTAATCATTTTACGCATGCAATTGTTTCCAACTTCCAGCCCTTAACCAAGTCAGGGAGTATCTGTGTTTATGAAGGAACTGCAGATGCTGGAAAATCGAAGGTAGACAAAAGTGCTGGAGAAACTCGGCGGGTGCAGCAGCATCTATGGAGCGAATTGAAATAGGCAACATTTCGGACCGAAACCCTTCTAAAGACTGAAAGTGTCTGTATTGCCTCTGCAAATATCTAAAATGTTCTGCATTTTGTAAAGTTCTATGTTTTAGAGAATTTAATTCTGACTTCAATAATTGGTATCTGACCACGCTGTTTATATTGTTGATGTTGTTATTCTCATGTTAGGAATTCAAGCACAAGCATACCCCCGAGCTGCTAGTTCCCCATGAATATGTTTCTCACTGTCCATCTCTGTTAAATGTAAACTCTTCCAAGTCGATACATCTCGGGCTTATGGATTAAACATTGAGTTTACGATTTCAGAGTATGAACAATTCCAGGATTTTCTGCTTGTGCTGACAATTTTCAGCTGCTGCAATATTTTTCGTTTGATTATTTTGAACATTATCAATTCCCATTTGTACAACCTCTAGACCAGTGTTGTGTACTTGCCATCCGCTTATCTTGTATTATTAACAGTTTTTCATATAAACATTCCTGCTTTTTAAGTTTCTGAAATTCTCATTAATTTCTCTTTCCCTTCCATGCAGTTTTGCCATTTGAAAATTAGGTTGCGGATTATGAGATATTGCAAGAAAATATGAATGACAGAGTAAAGGCCATTTTAGAAAGAACATTTTAGAAAGAGGGTGGCAAGGTGGCACAGCGGTAGAGTTGCTGCCTTGCAGCGCAGGAGACCCGGGTTCGATCCTGACTACGGATGCTGTCTACATAGTTTGTACGTTGTGACTGTGGGTTTTCTCCAAGATCTTCGGTTTCCTCCCACACTCCAAAGATGTACAGGTTTGTAGGTTAATTGGCTTGGTATAAATGTAATTTGTCCCTAGAGTGTGTAGGATTGTGTTGCTGTGCGGGGATCACTGGTCGTTGCAGACTCGGTGGGCCGCAGGGCCTGTTTCCACGCTGTATCTCTAAACTGAAACTAAATTAAACAGTAAGGTACAGGAAAAGGCCCATTGGCCCACAATATCTCTTCTCTATCAAACATAATGTCAAATTATACTAATCCCTCTGCACATGATCCATATCCCCAACCTGAATTTTTTTGCATATTCAGGTGCTTATCTAAAACACCACTTTAGTATTTGCTTTCACCCACCATTCCTGGCAGCATATTCCACGCACTCACCACTTTGTGTTTTTAAAAAAAGAACTTACCTTGCAGGTCCTTTAAACTTACCACCTCACCTTAAAACTGTGCCCTCTATTATTTGAACTTTACACCCTGGGAAAACACTTTGATCCGTGTAACCTATCTATGCCTCTCAACTTTATAATTTCTATCAGATGTCCTTTCAAACTCCATCACTCCAAAGACAACTATCCAAGTCTGTCCAGCCGTCCCTCCAGCCATTTACCCTCTAATCCAGACAAAATCCCGGTAAACCTCTTGAGCTGCACCCACTTGAAAGCCTACATGTATCTATATTTAATAGGGTGATCAGAACTGTACGCAATACTCCAAATCTGACCTAACCCAAGTCCTATAAAGCTGGTTCATAATTGCCTGGCTCTTTATATATAATGTCCTCACCAATTTAAAGATAAGCATACCATATGCCTTATATACCATTCGATCTCTACTTGTGTTGCCACTTTTGGGCAGCTATTGATCTGGACTTCAATATCAATGTACATCAGTGTTGTTAAGGGTCCTGCCATTAACTTTTTACTTTCTCTCCCACTTGACCTGCTAAAATGTAACACCTGACACATGCCTGGATTAATCTCCCTCTGCCCATATCTGTAACTGGTCTATAATTCGACCCGAAACGTCGCCTATCCATTCTCTACAGATGTTGTTTGATGCACCGAGCTACTGTAGCACTTTGTGTTTGATTCAAGATTCCAGCATCTGCAGTTCCTTGTATCCCTCTTTCCTGCTGTATCCTTAGTTAAATTATTATAGTCAAATAGAAAATCGTACAAGGAAAATAAGTGACGAGGGATTTTGAGACATCATTCCTTACTTAAAGATTTAACAGATTTTTCTTTTAACTCGGAGCTTTAAAGACAATAATTTGTATCCTTGCTATTAAGATGAATGACCATGTTAAAAATTCTCTGTGGAAAATTGAATAAGCACACCGTACTATCTGAGTGGTGGGAAAGGGAGAATTAAGAATGTCCAGGTGTGACGGTGATGTAAATGGTAGTGACTGGCTGAGAGAGAGTCCTGAATGCCTGTCCAAGGGAGCATTATTAGGTGAAGAATGAAGCTAAACAAGAGGGAAGAGAAAGCACTGCTGGAACTGAAAAGCAGACCACTACAGTTGTTGGGAAGCTGAAGTACTGACAAAGGCTGGAAATACCCAAAAGTTGGACAGTGTTTGCGAATAAAATATGTTACTGCTACAGGTTGATGACCTTTCATCAGAACTTGGTAATCCTCATATATTAACTGGAAAGAGGGGTTATCCAAAATTGTTTATTTATAAGCATTCTTGAGAGCTGTAATATCCTTGCTAGGATAAAGAGATGATGCTTTTCAATCTTGTGTTCGGCTTGCTTTGAATGGCTTGAGGCCAAAAGCTGCTTGAGTAAAATGAGAATTAATTACGGGAAGCCTTTAACTCAGATTATGCCTGTGGATGCATCTGATATGTGATGAAAGGCCATTGATCAGAATTGGTAACTTTGATTCTTTATCCACAGATGTTGTTGTCCTATTGTGGATTATTTCGAACATTTTTAAATTATTTTTAAACAATAAGTCACTGGGTGGTTTGGAAAAGCATGTTGGCTAAACAGAAGATACCAAGAACCACTTGAAAAGCTGCAGATGAGGAAGGGTCAGAACAACGATACCTGCTCAAGGATGGTTAAAGAACCTTTTTTGATTGTGATTGATTCATTTGGAAATAATATAAATTGCATTCATTGCAACGTGTAAAAAGAGTTGAGATATTGTACATACTGTAGAATTGGCCATGTTTTAGCTTTGAAAAACTCCTTTGTTGCCTCAGCAGTGTGGAAGAAATAAATTTAGAGGGAAATCAACGGAAAGTGAAAAGCGGAGACTTCGCAGATTTGCTTCGAGATTTTATTGCATGAAATCATGGAGAGATGGCTGCAGTAAACTGCCACCAGTTATTTGACTTCACACAGAATTAGCCTACAGTTATACTGTGCAGTAAACAACTTTTGTTAGATACTATTCTATGAAAATATTCTATCAATAGGCAATAGGTACAGGAGTAGGCCATTTGGCACTTCGAGCAAGCACCGCCATTCAATGTGATCATGGCTGATCATCCACAATCAGTACCCCATTCCTGCCTTCTCCCCATATCCCCTGACTCCGCTATCTTCAAGAGCCCTATCTAGCTCTCTTGAAAGTATTCAGAGAACCGGCCTCCACCGCCCTCTGAGGCAGAGAATTCCACAGACTCACAACTCTGTGTGAAAAAGTGTTTCCTCATCTCCTATCTAAATGGCTTACCCCTTATTCTTAAACTATGGCCCCTGGTTCTGGGCTCCCCTAATATCGACAACATGTTTCCTCTCATCCTTCTAAATTCCAGAGTATACAAGCCCAGCTGCTCCATTCTCTCAGCATATTACAGTCCCGCCAACCTGGGAATTAACCTTGTGAACCTACGCTGCACTCCCTCAATAGCAACAATGTCCTTCATCAAATTACATGGGTACCAATTATTTCCCTAGTCATAATATACTATTTGCGTATGTTAATCTTATTCAACGACAGATGGTTAATACAAGTCAAACACAATACAAGGGAATCTTGACATTATTCTATCTCATCTTTCAAGTGGCCCATGTCTCCATCTCCATTCCAAGCCAGTCATAAACCTCCCATTTTTTCTGCAACATATCTACGCTGTTAGCGGTAGGGGGCGTGAGTGATCTGCTGTAACTTCTCAGAGAAAGTTAAAGAAGCTTCGTTATCTCCTCAACTATTTCATGTTTACATTTACGATCCACCAACACATTCCTAGACAGGAGGTAAAATATCTAATCTTACTTTGCCATTCCCCACGGATTTCTTCTACACCTGCAGACTTGAGAGATTTTCAATTGTCACCTCCAATACACCCTTTCGTTACCTTGTTCAATTGCAATCAAAAGTTAATAAGGAAGCATATTTATTTTTCTTCCACAAGCAGTATGTTTGGGATCATTGTCTTGCTGTAGAATTCATTGCCGGCCAATGAGTTTGGAGGCATTTGTTTGAAATTGAGCAGATAGGATGTGTCTATGTACTTCAGAATTCAGTATGTCTGTCATCGCTGACTCCCATGGCTATCTGGACTACACTTCTTCCCACCCTGCTTCCTGTAAGGACTCCATCCCCTACTCCCAATTCCTCCGTCTACACCGCATCTGCACCCTGGATGAGGTGTTCCAAACCAGGGCATCGGAGATGTCCTCATTCTTTAGCGAACGTGGGTACCCCTCTTCGACTATTGACGAGGCTCTCACTATACCCCGTAACTCTGCTCTCACTTCCCATCGCCCCACTCGTAACAAGGGCAGAGTCCCACTTGTCCTCATCTTCCACCCTACCAGCTATCACATACAAATAATCCTCCCAACATTTTCGTCATCTCCAACGGGATCCCACCACAGGCCTCATCTTCCCATCTCCTCCCGTTTTGGCTTTCTGCAGACACTGCTCCCTCCGTAACTCCCTGGTCAATTCGTCCCTTCCCATCCAAACTACCCCCTCTCCTGGCACTTTCCCCTTGCAACCACAGGACATGTTACACTTGTCGCTTTACCTCCCCCCTTGATTCCATCCAAGGACCCAAGCAGTCTTTCCAGATGCGGCAGAGGTTCACCTCCTCCAATCTCATCTATTGCCTCTGCTGCTCTAGGTGGCAGCTGCTCTACATCGGTGAGACTAAGCATAGGCTTGCGATTGCTTCGCCCAACACCTCCGCTCGGTTCGCAATAACCAACCTGATCTCCCGGTGGCTCAGCACTTCAACTCCCCCTTCCATTCCAAATCCGACCTTTCTGTCCTGGGCCTCCTCCATGGCCAGAGTGAGGGCCACCGTAAATTGGAGGAGCAGCACCTCATATATTGCTTGGGCAGTTTACACCTCAGCGGTATGAACATTGACTTCTCCAATTTTAGGTAGTCCCTGCTTTTTCCTTCTTTCCCCGCCCCTTCCCAGCTATCCCACAGCTCACTGTCTCCACCTCTTACTTTCTTCTTCACGCCCCCCCACCCCCACATCAGTCTGAAGAAGGGTCTCGACCTGAAACGTCACCTATTTCCTTCGCTCCATAGATCCTGCCTCACCTGCTGAGTTTCTCCAGCATTTATGTCTACCTCAGAATGCATCATGCTATTACCATCAGCAGTTGCATTATCAATGAAGATAAATGAGTCAGTACCTTCAGAAGCCATACATGCCCAGGCCATAATATCCCCACCACTGCGTTTCACAGATGAGGTGGTATGTTTTGGATCTTGGGCATTTACTTCTCTCCTCCATACTTTGCTCTTGCCATCACTCTTAGATATAAGTCAATCTTTGACTTGACTCCAGGTCAATAGCGCTCCTATGACAAGTCACTCACTTTCCATATTACGTAGTTACACTGGTGGTAGAGAAGAACTAACATCGTATTGTACTACACCACCATGACTGATGATTAAAGCTAACTTTGAACACCAGACTGTGTCTGTAGTTGTTTACAATTATTATTTGTTTTAATCCATAAAGATGGATTCATTAAATTGTGAACACGTGAAACATTAAAACCGCAGTGTTTGATTGTCACTGCTACCATTGACACATTATTACAGAATTCATTATAACGGCAAATCAATGCTCTTAATATGGAGTATCAGTATTGTAGTTAGATAATGAGCAACATTCACAACTATACGTTGGATTTATCCAGGTTTTACTTCTACAGTTGGTCATATACATCACGAATTTGGTCAGGAGATATTTCAGTTGAAATTTTAACGTTTATTCTGAAAAGGGAATGATGGAAACAGCGTTTATCAATAATTTTTTTTTAATCTGGTGCGTACGAACTGGGTATCTTCATTGCTGTTCATAACACATACATCTAATCTGAATGTCCGGTAATGTGGCATATTGCCAAAAGAACATTTGCTGTAGTTATGTCCTTTGGCCATCTCTTGCCAGTTAGCGTGATGTTTAACCTGTCAGATGGTATAGTCAGTTTAAACAGCTTTTAACAGCTATTGCCTTTAGAAATTTCCTTGCAACCTGTATATTTTGTTGTGGATAAATTATGTGTACCAATTACGACCCAGGCCATGTCATGATAATGTTCGGTCCTTCACCGAAAACATGCTTGCATCAATCTGTAGTGTGCATGGTTAACCATATATGTTACCATGGTCCAGGATTTATTGACACAGGTTGATCATATGCAGAATAATCCAACCACATTTTTGTATGGAAGTGGAAAGAAATAATAGAAATTGCATTCATTGCAACATGTAAAAAGAGTTGAGATACTGTATTATAATTTTACTGCATGTCATTGTGGTATATATTGTGTCTTGATTGGTGAATATGTTTAGTTTGTGACTTTATTTGAAGCAGAAATAATATGTGAATGCTTCATTGAACATAATTCCAACTCGTAACTAAGCACTTCATCCAAGCACATTATCGCATGCGTCATGCAAATTGTGAGAGCCCTGGATGTGTCATTGACTCAAATATTATGGAGGGCACTGTATCAGCTTCCTTTCTCTACGTTAGCTGCATGACAAGCAGTGTATTCCCAGTAATTTTTCATTTGGTTTTGTTTCCAATCTTATTTTTGCGACATTGATGAATTGTTCTGCAGCCATAATTAAGGGATGTTTAGCGTGGTGAATGGATTGCCAAACAAACAATGACTTCTCGGTTGTCTTGTTTCACAAATGTTGCAGCTGCACTTTTCCTGGTACAGGGTGAGCAATGCTGAGAGTGTGTTTCTCATTCGTGCTCAGTGCAGGAAGTGGTATCTGAATATTATCACTAGATTCCACTGCTGAAATATTAAGCAGGCAAAATTATCTCTCAAAGTTCTAAGCTTGGGCGTTTCCTTATGAACAATGTGGTCTGTTGTGTAAGCTATTTTCTACCAATGGTGTTGATGCTGAGATGCATTTCCTAGGATTACAGACTGATCTATTTTGTAAGACTCAGTGAGGAATTTGAAAAGCTACTGCTCGTAGAAACGCTAACAAGTTGAAAGTACTTTTGCTCATATTGAACATTTTTAGACATCGCTGCATTTTTGAGCAGGCACACTTTCCATTCCTTGATCACGTTAATTATTGTGGTAGTTGTTGGGCAGTCTGAACCAAAAATAGAATACGCCAGAAACTTGCAAAAACAGATGGGACCATGGAGAAGGAAATAGTTAATTGCCGCCAGAATATATTTGGGTGCGGGCTAGCAGCAACAGTATAGTGTTTTGGATGTGAGAGGAAAACTGATGTTAATGTAAGTAATTACCTGGTAGGTGCTTTATGGATGTATTTGGAAGAAGGGCCTATTTATGTATTGTACCACTTAATGAATCAATTTTTTTCACTTGCTGTAATAAATTACTTAATTTGACTGATGATATCTGTTGTACAAAACAAAACCATTTCCTCAAATTGTGCTAATAGGCAATCAAAACATTTCTTCTTATTACTAATTCTTCCATCTTCCATGTTTCAAATGTTGCATCACTGTCATCGTCCGTCTTGAAAAGGACGGAAGCTTCCGGCGACAATCGGGAGCCATCACGTTGCAATATATGATGGTGGTAGCAGAATTGGCTTGGGATACTTCCAGTTTCCAGCCCCGCGACTTGGACGCTTCTGCTATGGGGCCAATTCATCAATGAAATAAATCCATTGATCACTAATTCTCAAAACAATTCTTTAAAATAAAAACAACTTTTCAGTCTTGCTCTTTTCAATTTAATCAAAAACATTTCTCATTTTACCTAGCCTCATGCTGATTGTAATTCTTTATTATTCCCATAATTGTAGTAAATCTGCATTAACATTTTTAAGATTGGAGTCATGCAACAGGCCCTTTGGCCAAACTCGTCAATGTCGACCAAGATGTCCCATCTAAGCTGGACCCATTTACCTCTGGCCCATATCACTCTTACCCCTCCGATCTATATACTTGTCCAAATGGCTTTTAAATGTTGTTATTGTTTCTGGCTCAAATACTTCCTATTACAGCTTGTTTCATATTACCCACCACACTCTGTAGAAAAGGTTGCCCTTTTGGTTAGTATTAAATCTTTCCCTTCTCTTAAACCTATGTATTCTAGTTCTTGATTCCCCTACCTTTATTAAAAAAAAACCTCTGTTCACCTATCTATACTATTATTAACACTCACATCTTGACCACTTCCGGTCTGCATTGTAATTAAATTAAACCAGCCAGAGTAGAGTGATTATATTGGCTTGCATTTACTGCAGTTGATGTCAAACATTTGGGGAAACGTTGGTAATTTTCCTCCGGAGTTGGTGCTGGGAGTAGTCTTGATCACCTCTGCTGCATGGGCAACAAGCCTTGAACTGTGTTTGAAGTCTTCTGAAGGAAGCAGTTTTCTGAACAGTGCAGTCTGGAAGATTCTCATGTCTGTTGCTTTATATTAACTCAGTAATAAGTGACAGTGGATCAAAGCTAGTCAAGTTTCGGACCTCAAAGGATTATTATTGAAAATGGCCATGTGGATCTCTCAAATAAGTGTCAACCATTAATCAGTATCAACCATTAATATAAAATGGGAGAAGAATAAATCCATGTCAGTTAATGCTGTTGCCTAGGAGGGATTCAAGTGGTCAGGAATTAAGTAGCAATCGAAGTGAGAAAACAAAATGTTGGTTGAATCAGAATTCGGTGTGGTGGCAAGCAAGGCATATTTACCCAGTGAACATTCGGTAGGAGAATTGATTTTTATAAAAGTGAGCTGCTTGCATTTTGCATGCCATGGAAAAGAGACAAGGAGTGTGGGGGTTGAGGGAAGCGAGGGGGGGGGGGGGGTGAGGAAGGTGGTTAAAGGTACAGTTAGTACTGGAAACACAATTTGAATTATTTTTTTCTCTTTTTTGGTGTAATCTGAGTAATTTCTATTCTGAAGGTTTGAAGGTTCTCTTACATAAGAACATTGGGAAATTTTGTTTTAAATGTTGACAATGGATAAACTGTGGAAGAGCACAGTGGCATCCGTTATTCTTAAATGGAAGAACTAAGAAACCACCAGGACTTCATAGAGCTGGCCGCCTGGCCAAACTGAGCAATCTGGGGAGAAGGGCCTTGGTCTGGGAGGTAGCCAAGAACGCGATGGTCACTCTGACTGAGCTCCAGAGTTCCTCTGTGGAGATGGGTGAACCTTCCAGAAGGACAATATCTGCAGCACTCCACCAATCAGGCCTTTATGGTAGAGTGGCCAGACGGAAGCCACTCCTCAGCAAAAGGCACATGACAGCCTGCTTGGAGTTTGCCAAAATCCACTTAAAGGACTCCCAGACCATGAGAAACAAGATTTTCTGGTCTGATGAAACCAAAATTGAACTCTTTGGCCTGAATGCCAAGCGTCACGTCTGGAGGAAAACAGGCACCACTCATCACCTGGCCAATACCATACGTACGGTAAAGCATGGTGGTGGCAGCATCATGATGTGGGGATGTTTCTCAGCAGCAGGAAATGGGAGACTAGTCAGGATCGAGGGAAAGATGAATGTAGCAATGTACAGAGAGATCCTTGATGAAAACCTGCTCCAGAGCGTTCTGGACCTCAGACTGGGGCAGAGATTCACCTTCCAACAGGACAAGGACCTTAAGCACACAATCAGGGCAACGCAGGATTGGCTTCGTAACAAGTCTGTGAATGTCCTTCAGTGGCCCAGCCAGAGTCCGGACTTGAACCTGATCGAATATCTCTGGAGGGACCTAAAAATAGCTGTGCATCGACCCTTCCCATCCAACCTGACAGAGCTTGAGAGGATCTGCAGAGAAGAATGGGAGAAATTACCCAAATACAGGTCAGCCAAGCTTGTAGCGTCATATCGAAGAAGACTTGAGGCTGTAATCGCTGCCAAAGATGCCTCAACAAAGTACTGAGTAAAGGGTCTGAATACTTATGTAAATGTGATATTCCAGTTTTTTTTAAATTACTTTGCAAAAAATTCTAAACACCTGTTTTCGCTTTTTTATTATGGGGTATTGTGTGTAGATTGATGATTAAAAAATGAATTAAATCAATTTTGGAATAAGGCTGTAACGTAACAAAATGTGGAAAAAGTGAAGGTCTGAACACTTTCTGAATGCACTGCCTTTAAATGCTACACAAGTTTAATATGTACTGTGAATCATAGCACATCCTGAGAACACAATCTGTTCAATAAAGCAGAGTGTATTATGGAATGCTGCTTGTTAGTGTAGGTTCAATGTTTTCTTTGAATATTGCTCCTTTGACTGATAAATAGAGAACGTGGAAGGCAGATGTATAATTTCAATGGATTTTTTTGGTAATCCTTCTCTACAAATGTGGAGGCACTTTAAGCTCTATTTCTTGTGCCTTCTGTGGATATGAACAGTGAGTGGCTTTATACCTCTGTACACTGGTTACTGTGTTGTATCCATTTCTAAATTCCTCTTTTTGTAATCCTAAATTCCTTTTTTGTTAATGTCTTGATTGGTACCAAAAGATTAGTGTTCTCTCCACAGCATTTACTTCAGTTCATTCTTACTGGTTCAAAGGATCAATTCAAATAAATCAAATAAATCAATGTACTATATATAGTGTTATATATGGGCTTTTGTTTCAAAAAGTGTAAGTGCTGCAGGGAAATCTTCCCATCTTCAATGAAGTAATTGTAGGTATTTGGATGGTTGCTGTTACATTTATGAATGCAAAATAGATTTTGATCAATTTTTAACTATTGAATTTTTTTCATTATAGAGAACTCTTGATTGGTCCACATTGGTTCTGCAGCATTCAATTTTTTTTCGGATAAAAATGTATTGATTTGGCATCTAGTTCACTTTCTGGTCATTCATCCCAAGTAGAGAAAATTTGATTCTCAATTAATATGGTTAAGTTAAATTTAATCAAAGGCCATAGTTGCTGCACGTTTGTGTTATTGAGGGTCTTGTGTATTGCCTCAGTATGTATAAGAAAAGAATAAAGGGTCTCTTTATTCTTAGGCTCACTTAGACAAATTTTTAGGCAACTGTGGCAACAATCACTGTCGCTGCGTGACGCCGGAAATGCACCCACCCCACGACAAGCTCCGTCGTGGAAGTCAAGCTTCGAGAAGCTATGTCACCCGGGATACAATTCCCCGCGATGGCCACCTATGACCACACCTACGACAACCTATGACAACCTTCTACCACACAGGCAACAACCTTCCACACCGAAAGTCAACCTACCTCTGCCAGCAACAAGCTACGACAAGCTATGACCCTGTCAGTGACAAATGAAGACAACTGAATACTTCTCTTGGCACCAGAACTATCGCCGGTTGACGTAGGATGTCGCCAATGGAATTCATCGAGGTCATGACCTGGCAACAACCTACGACAACCTATGACAGGAGAATACAGGCAACGTCAAGCCCACTGTCAATGAGAGGTTTTGAACATTTCAAAATGCAGCAGCGACAGGAAATAAGTAACGACACTTGAGGAGGCCTCTCATGACAATAAAGGCGTCACACTGCGACCATGTGACGACAGCCTATTTTTCGGCTGTCGCCGAAAAAATCGCCTAAGTGGGAAAGGCCTTTAAAGCAGTTCTCCAACAAGATCAAATGGATACAAAATGCTGAAGTAGCCGTCTGAAGTACAGTTTCGAACCAAAACATCACTTATTCCTTTTCTCCTGAGATGCTGCCTGATCCGCTGAGTTTTTTGTGTTTATCTTCGGTTTATACCAGCTTCTGCAGTTCCTTCCTACACACAATCAAATGGATTTTAGATCTGGCATCAAAAATAACTAATTAGTATAACCTCCCATTTGATTATATGTGGCGATATATGTCATTGGTTATATTGATCAGAGCAGGACGTAAATGGTGAAGAATTAGACAAAAAAAGCACTGGAGTAAGTATACAACCTCATTTCACTCTGATTCCCAGCTTGAAAGTTGTCTATTTAAATATTCGATTGTGTGGATGTTGCAATGGAAGTAGCAACATTTAGCAGATCGACACAAAAAGCTGGAGTGACTCAGCGGGACAGGCAGCATCTTTGGAGAGAAGGAATGGGTGACATTTCGGGTCGAGATCCTTCGACCCGAAACGTCACTCATTCCTTCTCTTCAGAGATGCTGCTTGCCCTGCTGAGTTACTCCAGCTTTTTGTGTCTACCTTCGGTGTAAATCAGCATCTGCAGTTCCTTCCTACAACATTCAGCAGGTCGATTGGATCTGGAGGAGAATAACCATTCTGCTAAGAATCATGCAGAGAACCTCTAGACAGAAATGGTCATGTTTAGTATTGTCGAGGTGCAATGCAAAACGTGTTTGTGTGCTATCCAGTTAATGAATAGACTATACATGATTACAAGCAAGCCATCCACAGTGTACAGATAAAATGTACAACATTAAGTGGAAGATAAAGCCCGATTATGGATAGTTCAAAGTCTCCAAATAGGTAGATGGGAGGTCGAGACCGTGCTCTAGCTGCTAGGAGGATTGTTTAGCTGGGAAGAAGCTGTCCCTGAATCTGGAGGTATGCATTTTCAAACTTCTGATAGGAGAGGGGGGAAGAGGGAGTGACCGGAGTAAGACTGCTCCTTGATTATGCTGGTGGCCTTGCTGAGGCAGTGTGAAGTGTAGATGGAGTCAATGGAAGGGATCAAGGACTATGTTAGCAACACTCTGCAATTTCTTGATGGTCTTGATGGAGCTGTTCCCAAACCATGCTGTGATGTTCTTTTGTATGTTAGTAAAGGAAGGCTCACTTGTTTCCTCCATTCACTAAATACTAACGCGAACACTAAAATGTCATTATGCAGCAGCAAATTTAATGTTCTGATGGAGGCTGTGAAAAGAAAAACCCTAATGAGCCTGTCCCATTTAGGCGATTTTTCAGCGGACTGCTGGCGACTGTCAAGTTGCTGGCAGTTGCCTGAAAAACCGGGAACTGGAATGGGGACTGCCAGAGTGACACAGACACACACAGAGACACTGCAATGCCAAGGTGATAAACCGCGATGAACAGGAAGGTTGCCGCTGTAATTAAGACAGCTAAAGCACAGTGTACGGTAATCCTTTAAAAGAGGAGGGAGATGGAGTGGAGTCAACTTTTAAGATGCCAGAGATACACGTCTGTGACATTTAACATTACCAGTCGGTTACTTGGTTCTGAAAACGACTGCTAACCTTTTTTTCCCCCCCAATGAGCTAATGAAAATCACCGGTCAGCACCGGCTCCAACCTACGAGAACCTTTGACCTCCTGGCAACCCACTAGATCTTCCTGGCAACCCACCTAAGGCTCGAGAATTCTAGCTACTCTCCATGGCGACTTCATTCTAGTCACCTCTAATTTTTCAACATGTTGAAAAATTCTCGGTGACCAGAATGAGGCCGCGACTAGTTCGCAAAATGTGGGAACTCCTCACGATCATGAAGGCGACTCCCCGGCAACCACCCGCGAACATGTGGCGACTATGTGGCGACTGCAAAGTCTCCTGTAGTCGCCTTAGAAGTCGCCTAAGTGGGATAGACCCATGAGTGTTCCGCACATTTGTACAATGATTTTAACAATTATAATGTAACTGTTCAGCTTGTAGAAGGAAAGGATGATATTTAGAAAAGATAAATAAAATTTTGGATTGATTTGAGTGGTCATATTTTGGTGATTTAAATTAAATTTCAAATGAAGTCATTGGAATACTTCGGTTATGTAAATGTGCTACATGAATTTGATTCATTTGCATCTTGTTTGTTTGTTGTGTCTCAGTTAATTTTTCATTTGGCTATAAAGATGTGAAGTGACGCTCTTGCAACTATGACTGACATATTTAGTATAGTTCACTGTAATTGTATTTTATTAAGTTTGAGTTCCAGGAAACAGAATGTAGGTTGTTCCTGGTCTTTCAGCTTTGGTACTACTTCACAAAGTACATCTATAAAGCTGTGCAATGAAAGGGTTCCCAACAACTTCTGATAGATTTTTGTTTTCCCTAGTCATGGGGTCATTTCCTGCCAGCATCCTTTAATCTGTGCTAACTATGCTGCTTTGTATGATAGTAGGTCTGGAAAGCTCTACTGTGTTCCCTCATCTAAGCCATGTTACCAGACATGAGACAAATAGGCTCTGTATAAGTGAGATAAAAAATAGAAATGACGTTCTATTGGCCACGTACAATTTGCTGCAATTGCACGCACATGGATATCCAACGCGGACCAGATAATTTGCTTCGGTGATGCATCCTGATTGTTGCCAGTACAGCTTTCTGCACGAACATGACAACAAGAATGAAATATGTGGGGTTATTTCCGCCCATTTGTTAGTCACCATCTTTAATGTATAGAGTTTGATTTGCTATAGCTATATTGTGCAGCAGCTAGTGTGAAACATCGGTATTACAAAACTAAAGTTTCATAGAATCTGGTATTTTCTATTTTCTCTACATTCCCATCAATTACACAAACTATGTGTGTAGTGGACAATTTCTTGATTGTTCATTTTGTACCGATCATAATTTAAGTGCTTGAAAATATTGCCAGATTGTGCACATTTTGTATTTTTTGCTTAAAATATATATTACTTATACTAGGCATGTTTTAGGATAAGCAAAACCTGATATTCTGGATCTAAGTATCATACTTATAAAGGACAAAATAATAAGTTGAATTTGATATCTGCTACAGAGGAAGGGATAACCATATAACCATATAACAATTACAGCACGGAAACAGGCCTTCTCGGCCCTTCCAATCCGTGCCGACCATTTATTTTCCCCTAGACCCATATACCGGCACTCAGACCATACCCCTCCATTCCCTTCCTGTCCATATACCTATCCACTTTACTTTTAAATATTAAAATCGATCCTGCCTCCACCACTTCTGCAGGAAGATCATTCCACACAGCCACCACTCTCTGAGTAAAGAAGTTCCCCCTCATGTTACCCCTAAACTTCTGTCCCTTAATTCTCATGTCATGCCCTCTTGTTTGAATCTTTCCTACCCTCAATGGGAAAAGCTTATCCACGTCAACTCTGTCTATCCCTTTCATCATTTTAAAGACCTCAATCAAGTCCCCCCTTAACCTTCTGCGCTCCAAAGAATAAAGACCTAACTTGTTCAACCTTTCTCTGTAACTTAGTTGCTGGAACCCAGGCAACATTCTAGTAAATCTCCTCTGTACTCTCTTTATTTTGTTGACATCCTTCCTATAATTAGGCGACCAAAATTGTACACCATACTCCAGAATTGGTCTTACCAATGCCTTGTACAATTTTAACATTACTTCCCTACTCCTATATTCGATGCTCTGATTTATAAAGGCCAGCACACCAAAAGCTTTCTTTACCACCCTATCTACATGCGATTCCACCTTCAGGGAACTATGCACAGTTATTCCTAGATCCCTCTGTTCCACAGCATTCCTCAATTCCCTACCATTTACCATGTATGTCCTATTTTGATTTGTCCTGCCAAGATGTAGCACCTCACACTTATCAGCATTAATCTCCATCTGCCATCTTTCAGCCCACTCTTCCAAATGGCCCAAATCTCTCTGTAGACTTTGAAAACCTACTTCATTATCCACAGCACCCCCTATCTTAGTATCATCTGCATACTTACTTATCCAATTTTCCACCCCATCATCTAGATCATTGATGTACATGACAAACAACAGTGGACCCAACACAGATCCCTGAGGCACCCCACTGGTTGTGAAATGCACAATGCAGAACCAAACACTTCAGATAAGACTGGATTTTGAAGATACCCAGGGAGACAAGTAATACAATGTGAGAAAAGCAATGAAAAAAGTTTGTAATGGAGCAAAGAGGAAGTTATAATAAGCTTGATTAAAATCTTTTCAAACATTTATTTTAGTTAATCATATCACAGTGCAGTACATACCATAAGCAGACCAAAGAAAAGATAGGTACAATATGTTTTGTTGGCCGGATCAATGTTTAGCTGAATTTGGCAATTTTCACATTGCTTTTTAAAAATAAATTATTTAACTGTTAGGCTGTTGGAGTGTATTCATGCAAGTTTTCTTTTAAAAAGATTGCCAAAGGCACAAAAAGTTTATAATTTTAATAGACTTCAAAATTAGTTTGCTTGCATGTCCTGACCCTCATTTTCACTTTGAAGAGGACTTATACTGGTAAACCCGTAAACAGGAAGATTTTCTTTTTTTTTCAATAATCTATCTGTGGGCTCTTTGTTTTTAAAGCCAAGCATTGGACAGGATAACATAGTGGTGGTTATTTTGTTCAAATGATGCTGAAAGTGTATGGTATATAATTCAACAGCAAAATACAAAGTGCTGGAGGAACCCATGGGTAAGACAGCATCTGTGGAAGGAATGGAAAAGACATTTTAGAGCCCTCCTTTAGACAGACAATTTGAAGAAATGTCATCAACCTGAAATATTAATTCTGTTTCTATCTCCAGAATGCTGTCATACATGCAAAGTATTTTTAGAAATTTCGATTCTTCGTATGTCCAAATTCTGCAGCATTTTGCTGCTGTGATGATTACTTTCTGTTTATATTGATAGAACACAAGCTTAAATTGCTTAACAAATTGTATCTTGTTCACCTATGCTTCCTATTTTCTTAAGTTTTAAAGGAATGTGTATATTAAAAACAAGGGAGTATCTAGGAAAAAGATATGACCACAAGGATGAAGGAGGGAATTTCTGCTAAGCGTCAGAGGTTGTAGGTGAAGTACAACATGATTAGTTTGCATCTGCATTCACCAATGGTGAATGGAGATATGGGAGGAGATTGCAAGGGCCTTGACAATGATCTTTGCCTTCTCTCGAGCCAGAGGCAAGGTCCTGCAGGATTGGAGTAACCAATGGTATTCTGTTGGTTAAGAACAAAGTGAAGATAATCCAGGAAATTATAGTCCGGGAGCCTCGTATCACTAATAGTAAAGTTATTGGAGAGTATTCTTCAGGATAAGATTTACTCGCATGTGGAGGAAAATGTGATCATTTGGGACAGTATGCATTACTTTATTCTCGGCTGGTCATCTTTTACTAACGATTGTTTTTTGAGAAGATGGCGCAGATGATTTTATATCGAAGTCACGTGAGTGACTACGTGAAGAGCCCGCCAGCCCGCATGCGCGTCAATAGGTCGACGCATGGCGCGAGGTTTGGTTGGGGATAAACGTCGATCTCCCCAGTGGTAAGGTTTAAAAACCAAACAGGTGAGTACAAATGTTGAACTAATTCCGACGTTGGCCTAGGTTGTTGTGATGGAGAAACCTAGGGCAAAAGGGAAACGGGCTGCTGATAAACCAGCGGCAGTGGAAAAAGCCGGCAGCCATCCGTTCCACTTTGGAGTCGCTGTCAGCCGCGAGCTGCACAGCAAGTTCCGATTCAGCTCCAAGAGGGAGCAGCTTGGCAACCGTGAGTCGGGCCAAAGCCAAAGCTAAGTCAGTAAGACAGGTCCAATCGGACGACTCTAGACAGGAGGACTCTGTCCCAACATCTATGGAAGATGTTGTTTGCCGTCTATCTAAACTGAAGCGGCTAATGGAGCAAATGGTGGAACAAAATATGCTCCATGCAATGGAGGCATTAACAGGTGGCTCCAGCCAAATGCCTGTGGCAACACCTGGCTCAGGGTTGCAGTATTCCTCCCACTCTGATGAGGGGAGTATCGGAGAGTTTTACAGAGCTGATTCTGATTATGGGGATGTTAACAGGATATCTGAATCCCATGATTTAATGGATGCTATGTGGTGGGCGCCTGTTCTTGCCTCAAAATTTGTTGTTCCCTCTGGGACAGGTAAGCCACTACAGGAGGAACTGGCCAGCAGCATCAGCTATTTAGCATCGCATCAGCTGAAGAAGAAGTTATACTGGAGGCAACTGGGAAATATCCCAGCCCAGAAAAGTGCAAGACCTTGGAAGTCCTGAAAGTCAATATTACCATTTGAGAAAACCTCGGGGGCAGAACAAGGTCCAAAGAGCTGAAATTACAGCGAATCCTGAGACTATTGTCGGGAGGTATTACGGCCTTTGCTAGGTCAGTGGATGGGGCTCCGCTGTCGGAAGCACAGCAGGATGCGACAGCACTGTTGTGCAATGCTCATTTTGAGATAAACTGCTTCCGTAAAGATGGCATTAGGCCGGAATTAAACCCTAACTTTTCACACTTATGCAGGGCCAGTAATGTTCAACCTGCTAAATATCTCTTTGGAGAAGATTTGTGTAAGCAAGTCAAAGACTTGCAGGATGAATTAAAGGCTGCTGCTGGTATGGTTAAAACATGTTATATGGGTAAGACTCCTCTACTCTGGCGATATCACCCCTATGTGACAACCAGCAGAAATCGGTTCTCGGAGGCTGGTGAGAATACCAGGTTGCTCAATTTAGACCCAGCCAGAGGTCTTTTTTAGGCCCAGGCCCGTCTCGTCCGTCTTGGAAGATGCGTCAGTCTCAGTTCCCAGTGGGTCAAGATATCAAAGCAAATGGAAGGAGACCGAACAAAACTTAGGGTCTGCTGGCCCTAGTGATAAATGGACCTATGACCATTGAGGCAGGTGGATGTGCATCCATCAGTCACATGGGGTGTGCGGAGGAATTTCAAGTCGGTGGCAGGTTAAGGCTATTTTTACACGAATGGCAACAGATAACCTCTGATCCGTTTATACTGCATAGCATAATGGGTTACAAAATTGAGTTCTTGGCTGACACGTTTCTACCTCAACAAGATATGCCGAGCGGCGTATGTTCGTTCCAAGAAGGAAACTTTGGAGGCATAAAAAAGGAGTGATTGAGCAGTCAGTCCATGAGAAAGAGGAATATCTAACATTTTCTCAAGGGAGAAGAAAAATGGAGGATGCCATATCATTCTTGATTTAGCGAGCTTCAACTCTTATGTGCATTTTAAAATGGAAATTTTCCACACCACAAAACAACTGATTACTGAGCATTGTTTTATGTCAGCCATATATCTTAAGGATGCATATTATTTGGTTCCTATTCATAGGAAATCACAGGAAATATCTGAAGTTCAGCTGGCTGGGGCGGTTGTGGCAATTTAAGGTTTTACCTAATGGTTTGAGCTCAGCCACCAGGCTATTTACCAAACTTCTTAAACCAGTGATTTGCCCTACTCAGAGCTGAAGGGCATATTATTATTGGGTATATAGATGACATTCTTATAGTCGGGAAGACGTTACGTCTCGCAAAGCTAGCTGTTTCAGCTGCCAAACTTATCTTTGAGAAATTCATCCAGCTAAATCCTGGCTGATACTGACAAGATCTATTTCTTATTTAGGGTTTGTCATCAATTCGGCGGAGATGTCCGTGACCCTGCCCATGGAGAAAAAACAAAATTTGGTAAAGGCTTGTTCAAATCCACTGATTAATGAAAAGCCATCTATCCGCCAGGTTGCAAAGGTAATTGTCAAGATAGTAGCTGCCTTCCCAGCTGCATGTTATGGGCCTATGCATTATCAAAATCAGGAGCGTGGAAAGGACCAGGCACTAAGACTCCACAAAGGTCATTTTGACAGACCTATGCAGTTGTTGTCAGAGTCAAAAGCTGAATTACAATGGTGGATTGCAAATATTCATTGTTGTTCAGGCGGCTTTCTACCGAGTAAACCCACAATAACACTGCAGAGTGATGCTAGTGAACTAGGATTAGGTGCAACTAACACCATCTCTAGTTGTGGTGGTAGATGGAACAAGGAGGAGTTACGCCTTGGTCAAAACTATGGCATCAATTATTTGGAAATGTTGGTAACATTTCATGCCTTGAAAGCATATTGTGGAAAGGTACATGGTGTGCATATTAACCTACATTTGGATAACTCAACAGGGGTGGCATATGTAAATTACATGGGTGGTTGTAGATCACTATCATGTGATGCTCTGGCAAAGGTTATTTGGGCTTGGTGTCTAGATAGAAGCATTTGGATTTCAGCTGCTCATTTGCCGGGCAGATTTAATATGGTAGCAGATGCTAGATCGCGGACGTTCAATGATCGAACTGAATGGATGTTGAATCAGGCAGTATTCAACAAGATAATAGCTCGTTATGGAACGCCAGACATTGATTTTTTCGCTTCAAGACTTAATAATCAATTGCCACGATATATAGCCTGGCAACCAGACCCAGGGGCAGAAGTGGTAGATGCATTTTCTACAGACTGGGGGGGAATGTTATTCTATGCCTTCCCTCCATTCTGCCTTACTGGAAGATGCTTGCAGAAGATAATGCAAGACAACGCATCAGGTATTTTAGTAGCTCCTAATTGGCCTACGCAACCATGGTTTACATTATTAAAGGAACCCCTCATGGTTGTTCACAGGCATAAGCATATGTTAATTCAGCCTGTCACCCGGGAGCCTCATCCTTTGCATGATCGCATTGACTTATTAATTTGCAGAATTTAAGAAGGCCTTTTGTGGTGCTAGGACTATCCAACCGGACGGTTGACGTAATAACTGCAGCTTGGCGAGATGGCACAAGGAAGCAGTACTGCTCATACATGAAACAATGGGAGCAGTTTCGTGAGAAGGCACATATAAATTACTTTACGGCGGATATAGCCGATGTGTAGGAGTTTCTTTCAACTTTATATTTTGAAGAAGAGTTAAGTTACAGAGCTGTACACTGCTCGTAGTGCCTTATCATCATATTTAGTGCTCGGGTTGGACATCAAACTGTGGGCACTCACCCATTGGTATCTAAATTTATGAAAGGTGTTTATAACAGAAACCCTCCAAGGCCTAGATATCATGAGGTATGGGATGTTAAGATAGTGTTAAGGCTGCTTTGCAATTTGGCACCAGCCGCATCGTTATCTTTGGCCCAGCTCACACACAAATTGGTAATGCTTATGACTCTCGTCTCAGCACAACGAGTTCAGTCTTTGCAGAAACTGCGACTGGATAACGTGGTTAAATCCAACAAAAAAGTGATCTTTTATATAGATGAATTCATAAAGCAGAGCAGGTCAGGTGCGCTGGGATACAAATTGGAGCTGTTGACATACCCACCAGATCGAAAATTGTGTGTGGTTACCTATGTTAAGAAATACATCGAGGTTACAAAAAACCTTCGAGGTAGCGAACAGGCTGTCTTCATAAGTTATAAAAAGCCACACAAAAGGGTAAAGGTGCAAACCATTTCTAGGTGGATAAAATGCGTATTAGCAGATGCAGGAGTGGATACTGATATTTTCAAATCTCACTCCACCAGGGCTGCAGCTACCTTGGCAGCAAATAAAATGGAGGTTCCGCTGGATCACATTTTGGCGACAGCAGGATGGGCCGATGAGCGCACTTTTCAGAAGTTTTACAATAAACCAATTAACAGGCCTGGTTTATTTGCTAATATAATTTTACGTTGTGTTGATTAGACGAGTGTTTATCCCTGATGTAAAGGGATTGTTTCTATTAAAGCATGTACATGTTTGCGAACTAACGTCATGTTTCAATGAAGTATGTTTCTTCCAACCATGTATGGTTGATCGGTGCAGTGTGTCCACATATAGACTGATTCACTGCATGAAACCACAGAGCTTTGAAAGCTTCACGTAGTCATTCACGTGACTTTGATATAAAATAGAAAGATTAAACGAAAACTTACCGTTTGAAGTTTGATCTTTATTTTATGAGAAATTGAAGTGAGGGATTACGTGCCCTCCAATCCCAACCCTGATTCTCATAAAGATCATCTGGTATGTCTAAAGACGTTAATCTTTCTATAGTTTAAGTTCTGCAACTAGTCTGTGGTTTCATACAGTTGCTCTGAAGATTGATGCGCATGCGGGCTGGCGGGCTCTTCACGTAATCCCTCACTTCAATTTCTCATAAAATAAAGATCAAACCTCAAACGGTAAGTTTTCATTTAATCTTTCTATTAATAATAATAGGGTAGTAGATGTTGTCTAGATGGATTTTAGTAAGGGATCAGATAAGGTCCTTCATGGTTGGCTGTTTCATAAGGTCATGAGTGATAGGAGTAGAATTAGACCTTCGGCCCATCAAGTCTACTCTGCCATTCAATCATGGTTAATCTATCTCTCCCTCCTAACCCCATTCTCCTGCCTTCTCCCCATAATCTCTGACACCTGTAGAGTGTTCCAAGCTGTGACTGATCAGAGGGCATAGTTTTAAGGTCAGAGGGGCAACTCGTAAATGTGCGAGGCATGTTTTTTTTTTTTTAAGAGTGGTGGGTGCCAGGGATGGCGGTGGAAGAAGATGTAATTGTGGCATTTACGAGGCACATTGATATGGAGGGATATGATCACATTCAGGCAGAGGTGATTAACTTGGCATGGTTGGTACAGAAATTGTACACCAAAGGGGCCTGTTCCTGTGATGTACTGTGCTATGTTCTATAACAGGCTGAAACGAGAAGTCACAAAGCATACTTTTGTAAATTCTGATATTCAGCAGAACAACCGCACCCAAACATAAAACTGTCTTTCTTTACAAAAGTGTTTAGCATCTGCAAGAATATTTTGGGCATGAATCTAAATCGGCATGGCTGAGAAGGGATTTAAATATCTTTTAAATGTTGTTTTGGTACCTGGCTCAACTACCTCCTCTGGCAGCTCATTCCGTATACCCACCGTTCTCAGTATGGAAAAAGTTGTCCCTCAGGTTTTTATTAAATCTTTCTGTTCTCACTTTTAAATTTTCATGTCTGCCTGCCCCTTCATCATACAAATATGCTGGGTGATTTAGGATGTATTGGATTCAAAGAAGGATAGGTTTAGATTTATTATGTCACATGTAAATAGGTACAATGAAAAGTGTTGTTTTGTATGCAATCCAAATAGGTCAGATATACACTACGTAGATGCAATCAGTTCAAATTCAAGCGTATGAAAAAGTTGTCCCTCAGATTTTTATTAATTTTTTTCGCTCTCACCTTAAACCTATGTTCTCTGGTTCTTGATTCCGTAGACAAAGTCCAATGTCCTTGTTGGGGTAGAGGTGAATTAAACAGTACCCTAGCTAATGGAAGGATCGTCCAGAAGTCTGATAATTGAGGGGAAGAAGCTGTCTCGTGGTGCATGCTATCAAGATGGTACCTTCTGCTGGATGGGAACGGAGAGAATGATGAATGACCGGGGTGGGAAAATCCTTAATTATGCTGGCTGCTTTTCCATGGCAGCGTGAAGTGTAGTTGGAATCAATGGTGGGAAGCCTGATCTGTGGGATGGACTCAGCTACATTCATAACTCTTCAATTTCTTGCGGTCCTCGACAGAGTTATTTCCCAACCAAGTTGTGATGCAACCCGACATCTGGTGTCTGGTGCATCTGTAGAAGTTTGAGTCACTGGAGCCATACCACATATTCTCAGTCTCCTCGGGTCAGAGAGGTGTAGTGTTCCTTTTTGGCAATTGCATCGATACAATTGATCCATTACAGATCATTGATAATATTAATACCAAGGAACTTGAAGCTGTGAACCATTTTCACATCCTCGCCATTGACTGGGGCACGTATTCCATCATTTCATGAAGTCTTCTTCTCTTCTTTCGTGTGGCGTGCACAGCCTAAAGTTGTAGGACAACTTGTTCTATTTGATCTTCTTTGTGCACGTCGAGTTGATTGCATTAGTCGAAACAGGGCGGACCACGTGAAGGTTGCAATCTTCCACCCTTCATGAAGTCAATAACTAGCTTCTTCATCTAGCTCACATTGAAGGAGAGGTTATTGTTCTAACACCATGTTATTTGTCAGTACAGTTGGGGGTTGAAGGTTATGTGATTTATTTTCCTTAATCTTAAATTCATATCACCAGGAAAGGGCTCAGCGCCACCTGAAGCATGTTGCTGTGGAAAAGCAGAAGCATGCTTTGAACTATGACAATGAGAAGATGTATTAATAGCATAAGAGCTAACCGTATGTTTTATAAAGCAGAGAGGAATGCAAAGCATCTGGCAACATCTTAAAAACATCCTTTTCCATGTATTGTACATAGAAAATATATCATTACATTTTCTAATTATTGAAGTCTTTTTCTTGAAATGCACTGAGGTCTCTGTGTAAGATAGCTGAGAATTAATATTCTGAAAAGCTTCCCAATATTGGTCAGGACATATTATTGTCACATGTGCCGAGGTACAGTGAAAAGCTTTTGTTGCATGTTAACCAGTCAGCAGAAAGACAATACATGATTACAATGGATGGAATTTGAAAGCCTTATTACTTAGTCGTTTTTCTCAATTAATACATTGTGAAGCCAGAAAAAATGATACGGTAGTTGAAATCTCTGAAGAAACAGGGCTTTGTTTTTGTATTGACAAATGTGTATGTTGTTGTATGCAGCTGCTGTTATAATAATCTGATGTAAAATTTAACTGATGAAAATGTTGTTGACCTAGTTTTGTCAGGATGCATTTTGTTGCTGAGGAAAGAAAAGGAAGAAAACAAAGCTGAGTTATTTTGAATTAAAGCCAATATCTTGTATCTTAGTTGAGATATATTGCACAATACACCTCGAGTTGTGGCTATAACTTTTACTGTTTTGGTATGTGGTTGTGCATTTTCTGACTTGTCTCAGAATCTAAATGACGTCAAATTATAGTATAATTCAATTGCTTCTTTAGAAATATGAAATGCAATATTTTTGGTGTTCTGACCAAAAATAGCAAAATTATGAAAATATATCTATTATGAATTTGTCTCACTGATTGTATTTGTGACGTAGTTGGAATATTTGTGTGACATGGAGGCTGAGAACAGGTAGGAACAGATGAGGTGTTTTAACTTTTCAGTCTTGGTGTAGGCTTGAAGGCAGTTAAAGCAATGGTATAGTCCTCCTGCAGGATGTGGGATATCAGGGAAAATTTTAGTATCCTTGTTGAATGCTCCTGTGGGACGCAAGTCCAGCTGCAACTCCTGATAGACCGCATTGAAGGAGCTGGAGCTGGATGGACTCGGGATCATCCGGGGTTTTGTGGGCATCATAGATAGGAGTTTTGGTGAGATGATCACACTGAAAGTGTAGGCAGAAAGTAGCTGGGTGACCACCAGGTAAATTGAGTAAGCAGAGAGTACAGGAACCCCCGGTGGTCATTGCTATTAAGGCATGTATACCATTTTGGATAATGTTGATGGGATTGATTGTTCAAGTCTGTGGTACTTAGACTAGCTGAGGCACAGTGGGAAAATCAAGCAGGGTTATGATAATAGGAGACTTGATAGTTAGGAGGATAAACAGGAGATTCTCTGCCACAGACAGGACTGTAGGCTGGTGTCTCTCTAGTGCCAGGGTAGTGGAGCAGCTGCAGAATATTCTCAAAAGAAGGGTTAGAAGTAATTGTGCATATTGGCACAAATGATATGGGCTATTCTTTGGAAAGTGAACCAAAATGTCACACACACGTGGCCAGATGTCATCACATACATAAATTACTACGTTAAAAAATTCTTGTAAGAGATTAATCATAATCATTGCTATTTTCTTACATACAGAACTATAATGCATGTCTGCAAAAGATATGAACATTCTAGCTTTTTAAAATTCACAGATTGTAAAGTTGGACCCTTGAAGACCAAAAAAGGTGAATTTATTATAGGGTACAAGGAAATGGCAGATGAGTTGAACAGGTACTTTGGATCTGTCTTCAATAAGGAGGACACAAACAATCTCCCTGATATAGTAGTGGCCAGAGGATCTGGGGTGACAGAGGAACTGAAGGAAATTCACATTAGGCAGGAAATAGTGTTGGATACACTGATGGGACTGAAGGCTGATAAATCCCCAGGACCTGATGGTCTGCATCCCAGGGTACTTAAGGAAGTGGCTCAAGAAATCGTGGATGCATTGGTGATAATTTTGCAATGTTCTATAGACTCAGGATCAGTTCCTGTGGATTGGAGTGTAGCTAATGTTATCCCACTTTTGAAGAAAGGCGGGAGAGAGAAAACGGGAATTATAGACCAGTTAGCCTGATATCGGTGCTGGAGTCAATTATAAAAGATGAGATAGCTGCACATTTGCACAGCAGTAACAGGATCGGTCCGAGTCAGCATGGATTTCGAAGGGGAAATCATGCTTGACTAATCTTCTGGAATTTTTTGAAGATGTAACTAGGATAATGGACAAGGGAGAGGTGGTGGATGTAGTGTACCTGGACATTCAGAAAGCATTTGATAAGGTCCCACATAGCTTAGTGAGCAAAATTAGGGCACATGGTATTGGGGGTAGAGTGCTGAGATGGATAGAGAAGTGGTTGGCAGACAGGAAACAAAGAGTAGGGATTAACGGGTCCCTTTCAGAATGGCAGGCAGTGACTAGTGGGTACGGCAAGGCTCGGTGCTGGGACCGCAGCTATTTACAATATACATCAATGATTTGGATGAAGGGATTCAAAGTAACATTAGCAAATTTGCAGATGACACAAAGCTGGGTGGCAGTGTGAGCTGTGAGGTGGATGCTATGTGAATGCAGGGTGGCTTGGACAGGTTGGGGGAGTGGGCTGATGCATGGCAGATCGAGTTTAATGCGGATAAATGAGGTTATCCACTTTGGTACAAAAACAGGAAGGCAGATTATTATCTAAATGGCGTCAAGTTGGGAAAAGGGGAAGTACAACGGGATCTGGGGGTCCTTGTACATCAGTCTATGAAGGTAAACATGCAGGTACAGTAGGCAGTGAAGACAGCGAATGACATGTTGGCCTTTATAACAAGAGAAATCGAATATAGGAGCAAAGAGGTCCTTCTGCAATTGTACAGAGCCCTAGTGAGACCACACCTGGAGTATTGTGTGCACCCCTAATTTGAGGAAGGACATTCTTGCTATTGAGGGAGTGCAGCATAGGTTTACAAGGTTAATTCCCGGGATGGCGGGTCTGTTATATGCTGAGAGAATGGAGCAGCTGGGCTTGTACACTCTGGAGTTAAGAAGGATGAGAGGGGATCTAATTGAAACATATGAGATTGTTAAGGGCTTGGACACGCTAGAGGCAGAAAACATGTTCCCGATGTTGGGGGAGTCCAGAACCAGGGGCCACAGTTTAAGAATAAGGAGTAAGCCTTTTAGAACGGAGACGAGGAAACACTTTTTCTCACAGAGAGTGATGAGTCTGTGGAATTCTCTGCCTCAGAGGGCGCTGGAGGCAGGTTCTCTGGATCTCTCAAGTGAGAGCTAGATAAGGCTCTTAAAAATAGTGGAACCAGGGGATATGGGGTGCAGGAGTAGGTGGTTAGGCCCTTTGAACCAGCACCGCCATCCAATGTGATCATGGCTGATCATCCACAATCATTATCCTGTTCCTGCCCTCTCCCCATATCCCCTGACTCTGCTATCTTTAAGAGTCCTATCAAGCTCTCTCTTGAAAGTATCCATAGAACCAGCCTCCACCGCCCTCTGAGGCAGAGAATTCCACAGACTCACAACTCTCTGTGTGCAAAAGTGTTTCCTCATCTCAGTTCTAAATGCCTTACGCCTTATACGTGAACGATGGCCCCTGGCTCTGGACTCTCCCAACATCGGGAACATGTTTCCTGCCTCTAGCGTGTCCAAACCCTTAATAGACTTATATGTTTCAATAAGATACCCTCTCATCCTTCAGAATATACAAGCCCAGTCGCTCCATTCTATCAACATATGACAGTCCTGCCATCACGGGAATTAATCTTATGAACCTGCGCTGCACTCCCTCAAAGAATGTCCTTCCTCAAATTTGGAGACCAAAGCTGCACACAATAGTCCAGGTGTGGTCTCATGAGAGCCCTGTACAACTGCAGAAGGACCTCTTTGCTCCTATACTCAACTCCTCTTCTTATGAAGGCCAACATGTGATTCGCTTTCTTCACTGCCTGCTGTAACTGCATGTTTACTTTCATTGACTGATGAACAAGGAGCCCCAAATCCCGTTGTACTTCCCCTTTTCCCAACGACACCATTTAGATAATAATCTGCCTTCTTGTTTTTGCTACCAATGTGGATAACTTCACATTTATCCACATTTTACTTCGGCGTCACGTGAGTGACTACGTGAAGAAGCCCCGCCAGGCGCATGCGCATTATTACGTTGACACATGTCGCATTGAACGGGCTGGAGAGCGTAGCTCCACCAGCGGTAAGTAGAAAACCTTGCAGGTAAGTGTTTTTAAAAAACTTAACAGCGAGATTTAAGCTCCGTAAGGCTGGCTTGCGAGTCAGCAGGAGCCTGTGGTACAGCGGGGGAGCAAGCGTGGGTCAAGCAACGTTGTGGTCCCATCGCAGTGATCGGAAAAATAGATAAGTGCGGTGCCGGTTCCGATACCGGTGGTCGTTATTTCTGTAATTAACAACCCCCCAGCTGCTCCAGTGTCGCAGGGCACTGAGGCCACAATGGTAGGAAAGCACACACAAGGTCTGCTCTGAGTATGTGTTACCAGATGCAGTTTTTCTTAGTATTATGCACACAAATACACAAGAAAATGTAAAAGAAAGTGACTCTCCTCCAAGACAGGAAAATAATGTGGGGGAGACTGGAAATGGAGAAAATGCTCCAAACTTTAATCAGTCAAGGGTCCAAAGACCCAGAGATTCCCAGGCAGCTTCCAAAGGAGTTCCATACACTGAGTATGGTGCCTATCAAGAATGGGAATCTGACTCTCCAGTGCCTTGTTTAGGTCTGGATGAGGTCTCCGTAGAGCAAGACTCGGGAGTACCAGGGCAGGAGGAGACTGACCCTGGAGCTGGTGTCCCTACTTATGTGTGTACACCAGACCACAAGAGCCATGCTCCGGGTGTTCCCGATGTAGCATGAAGTTTTGCTATATCGGAAAGGACTGGTGAGGCTATGGACAAGAACCTGGCTGCCAACATTAAATATTTGGTTTCTCACCAGCTCCAAGAAACTGTTGTGGCTGAAACAGCTGAAAAATATATATAAAACACCCGTCTATTGTGCCTCGCTCAGGGTGCCAACAGTAAACTCAGCAATTTGGGCACCCATGAGTGTAACGATGCAAGGGCAGGAAATCTGTTTCCAACATGTCCTCCAGCTGATATCAGCTGGCATCACTGCATTTGGGAAAGACATACAAGGGTCGACAATGTCCAAAACCCAGAAGGACATGCTTGCGTTATTCTGCAATGCCTATTTTGAACTTAATTGTATGAGGAAAATTGCCATTTGGCCAACATTACACCCATAAAATTGCAGGACTGTGTAGGGCAAACGATATCCAGGCACCAGATTAATTATTGGTGAAAATCTGCCAAAACAAATTTAGGATATTTTCCTTAAACTTCTCATCCCTGCTCCGACAAAACAAGCAGGTTGGATACGAAGGGGGTTTGATTCTGGGGCAAGGACCAGCAGAGGCAGTATGGATGGGTAGAAAGTATTATACCCAGTATAGCCCACATCAACTCTTATATTGGGAGAAGGAGATCTTCTAGTTTGTTTACGGAGGTACAGAAACTTCATTCCATCACAGATAGAACTTCTGGGGAACAACCTCTGGTTGGGGGTAGATTACAATTGTTTTATAATGAATGATGCTGCATAATATCTGATCGGTTTATACTAGATACTGCGTCAGGCTCCAGAATAGAATTTATGGCAGGAGTTGATCCACCTGTACAGAATAGGCCTAATAGAGTCTTGGTGTTTGCTGCACCAGAAACGCGTCCGGTAGAAGAAGAAATTAAAGATTTATCCAGAGAGGGATAATTGAAAGAACAGTGAATCATCCTCAACAATTTGTGTCCAATATATCCCCAGACCGAAGAAAGATGGGGGTTGCAGAGTAATTCTGGACCTCACAAACTTAAATTCATATGTTCAGTATAGGCATTTAAAACGGACACCTTCAACACTGTAAAGCAGTTGTTGTCACAAGGCTGTTATATGGCTACTATAGACCTAAAAAAGATGCTTATTATTCAGTACCAATTCATCATCATTATCGCAGGTACTTTTAATTAATTGGATGGGTCAGCTGAGGCAATTTAAAGAATTACCTAATGGGTTAACTTCAGCTCTCAGGCTGTTCACAAAATTATTGAAACCAGCACTCGTGTTACTGAGGGCTCAGAATCACATTGTAATGGCTTATCTAGATAATATGCTAATTGTAAGCGCCACTCAGGAGACAGCTGAAGAACTGGTTTCAGCAACCACAAGCCTATTTGAAAGGCTAGGGTTTCTAATCCATTCAACAAAATCTAAGTTACAGCCATCCAAAACGATTGATTATTTGGGGTTTGTCATTAATTCAGTTAATGTGTCAGTAACTTTGCCAACAGCTAAAGTTGTGGATATTACAAATGCCTGTACTTGCTTCGCTGAGAAACCTTATGCCTCTATCTGAGAAGTAGCTAGGGTTATTGGTAAATTGGTAGCAGCATTTCCTGCTGTAGAGTTTGGACCTCTGCACTATCAAAGTTTGCAACGAGCCAGAGAACAAGCACTAAAAAAGGGGCAGGTCATTTTGATAGGTCCATGCCGTTACCAACTACAGCCTTAGCTGAATTGCAATGGTGCATTATCAATGTTGCACAAGCTACTAAAAATATTTTGGTTCAGCAACCTTCAGTGGTTTACAGGCTGATGTGAGCGCTCTCGGATGGGGAGCTACGGACAGCAAATCTAGCTGTGGTGGTAGATGGAGTGTCCAAGAGGATTAATTCTCCAAACACATGGTATAAATTATGTGGTGTTATTAGGGGCTTTTTATGCATTGAAAGTTTGTTGTTCTACAATAAATGATTCGCATGCTCAACTCCAGCTGCACAATACCACAGCTGTGGCATATATCAATCACATGGGAGGAGTAAGATCAGAATTATTTGATAATCTCACCAACCTCATGTAGTACTGGTGTATCTCCAGGAATATCTGGCTCTCAGCTATCTACCTACCAGGGAGAGACAATGTGGTGGCAGACAACAGGTCACGAAAGTTCAATGACAATACAGAATGGACGTTAAATCCAGAAGTTTTTAAAAAGATTGTCAGCCGCTATGGGTTACCAGATATTGATCTGTTCAATATTCAGATATTGACCCAATTAAATCACCAGTTGCCTAAATATGTTTCATGAGAGCCAGACCCAGGAGCAGTAGCGGTGGATGCATTGTCGCTACATTGGGGACATACATTCTCCTACGCTTTTCCCCCCATTCTGCCTGATTAGGCATTGTCTCACCAAAATAGAGCAAGACTCCGCCACAGGTGGTTTGGTGGTTCCAAACTGGCCTACACAGCCATGTTTAGGCCATTGGTGCTCCGAATCATGACTCAGTCATTCATGACGATCCCAAACTGCAGTAATTTGTTGGTACATCCAGTAACAGGAGAAAGTCATCCATTACATGACCATAATAATTTGTTAATCTGCAGGTTCTGACCAGACCGTTACAAGGGACTTGAACTATCGGATAGGAACATGGATGTCATAACTGCAGCTTGGAGATGTAGCACTAAGAAACAATATTTGTCTCATATAAAGAAATAGGAAATGCTTTGTGTACAATCAGATATATCTTACATTGCAAGCATACCGGATGTATTGGAATCCTTCCTATGTTGCATTTTGAGCAGCACCTGAGTTATAATGCCATTAATAGTGCTCGGAGTGCTTTGTCGTCCTTTTTACAACATTTTTTACAATCTACAATTTTAATAAAAATTCCCACAAGCCTAGATATACAGAAATCTGGGATATCAGTATAGTTCTCACGTGGCTTTGACAGTCGGTTCCAATTACGTCAATTGTTTCTGAAGTAACGCTTAAAGGGGTTATGCTCATATCGTTGGTATCAGCAAGATGAGTACAAACATTGCAAATCTTCCGACTAGATTGTATGCATTTGTCTGCAGATAAAATTACTTTATGTCTATGATCTAATCAAGCAAAGCAGGCCAGTAATGGCTGGAACCAAGGTAATTTTAAAGCATACCCTGTGGACCAAGCACTATGTGTGGTTAAGCATTTGAGTCAATATATTGAAGTAACTAACAGTCTCAGAGGTTCTGAGACAGCAATGCTCATTACCCACAAAAAAACATATAAAAAGTGTCAGTGCAAACTATTTCTAGATGATTAAAACAGGTTCTGGATTTAGCTGGAGTGGACACTCAGGTGTTTAAATCTCACTCAACCAAGGCGGCATCAACATCCGCAGCAAAGGAGCAGGACGTGCCGCACGTCCAAATCCTCGACGCCGCAGGATGGTCTAAAGGAGAGATTTTTCTAAGTTTTATGATAAACCTGTTGTTACAGTGCCATGGTTTGGGTATGCTGTGTTAGGTTCGGTTTAATTTTGGTGCTTTGTTTTCATATAATTGCTTTGTAATTTCCCCCTGGGATAGAGGGGTTATTACTTTCCTTTGTTATCGTTACTATTATTATTAAAATAGTTATTGAATAATTTGAAGCAATGTTCAATATATTATTTATTCACTACTGTGTCAACTGAAGCAGTGTGTCGTATGGAGTGCATCTACGGCATGAAATCACAGAGCTTTGAAATCTTCACGTAGTCACGTGACTCCGAAGTAAAATAGTAAGATTAAATGAGAACTTACCAGTTCGAAGTTTGATCCTTATTTTATGAGAAGTTACGATGAGGGATTACATGCCCTCCGCTCCCGGCCCTCATAATTGAAAGGATCATCTGGTAGTTCTAGTCTTCTGAAAGCCTTGCTATCTTACTTCGGCTATCGGTTTCTGTGTTTTCATGCCGCTGCTTTGAAGTATGACGCGCATGCGCCTGGCGGGGCTTCTTCACGTAATCCCTCATGGTAACTCAACATGAAATAAGGATCAAACTTTGAACTGGTAATCTTACTATTAAACTACATCTGCCATGCATCTGCCCACTCACCCAACCTGTCCAAGTCACCCTGCATTCTCATAGTATCCTCCTCACAGTTCACACTGCCATCCAGCTTTGTGTCATCTGCAAATTTGCTAATGTTACTTTGAATCCCTTAATCTAAATCATTATTGTATATTGTAAATAGCTGCGGTTCCAGCACCGAGCTTTGCCGTACCCCGCTAGTCACTGCCTGCCATTCTGAATTGGACCAGTTAATTCCTACTCTTTGTTTCCTGTCTGCCAACCAATTTTCTATCCATGTCAGCACTCTGCCCCCAATACCAAGTGCCCTAATATTGCTCATCTCCTATGTGGGACCTTATCAAATACTTTCTGAAAGTTCAGGTACACTACATCCATTGGCACTCCCTTGTCCATTTTTCTAGTTACAATCTCAAAAATTTCCAGAAGATTAGTCAAGCATGATTTCCCCTTTCGTAAATCCATGCTGACTCGGACAATCCTGTTACTGCTATCCAAAAGTGCCGCTATTTCATCTTTTATGATTGACTCTGCCACCTTTCTTAAAAAGTGGGATAACATTAGCTACCCTCCAATCACATGGAACGGATCCCGAATCTATAGAACATTGGAAAATGAACACCAATGCGTCCACGATTTCTGGAACCACTTCCTTAAGTACCTTGGGTTGCAGACCATCAGGCCCTGGGGATTTATCTTCAGTTGATAAATGAATTTGAGGGGTGGGGGGGGGGGGGGGGGGCGTGTCGTCAGAGGGTTGGGCTGGTTCCCGAACGCAATAATCCCTCATTCTCAGCTGCAAAACGCACCCGTCCCCTACCCGGAGGCAGAGAGGGAGGGGGGTAGAATTTGCTAGGGGGTGGGGGGGGGCATCATCTGAGTGGAGGGCTGGTTTCCAAACCTCGTTCCCGGCTGCAGGCTCCAGGCTCCGCTCCAGGATCTTTGGTAGGCACGGCCCGAGAACGGGGGGAGCGGTGGTGGGGGAGTGGGGGGTGACGTCAATCGCAGCGCGAGCAAGAAGACAGCGGATTTTTTTTCAAATGTTTTTCGGCAGCGACAGATGCGAGCCGAGTTCTTGTTCATCATTTTGGAATCATATTGTTGAACTTTGAGAAATTGCAACTGAATGTCTGTAATATAATGTATGCTAAAGACCTTTACACTTTGTATGGTAGCCTTAATAAAACTTGGAAACAATCACAAGGGTCTCGAAAATGAATGCGGCACCACTGTGTTCATAGTGTCATTTTGCGTTTCTTTGCTACTTGCATTCACAGGGACATTGCTTTGAATTTGGATAATTAGTATTTTGAGACAATTTTGCCAGGCCTGTTGTCTAATGAAGCGTATTCGGATACAATAGATTGCTATTTTCCATCTTCAAGTTTCATCAGTTGCCACAAAAATCTACATCTTTGATTATTATCAGTTAAATTATTCTGATTTAGACCTGTGATTTTTTTTTTTTAACATTCTGTTCATGCCATTTGTGAGAATGTTGTATCTTTTTTTGTGGAACTGCTTTAGTCTTGCTGCAGCTGATCCACTTTTGGAATCATTGCTGTGTTTTTTTTGCTACTTCCAGTTTTAACAGTTCTAATGCTTTCTCAAATATCTGCTTTCATTCTACTGCTAAGAAATATTTAAAGTTTACCAGTCTGCGCCTGCCCTAACCAGTGCCAAATACAGTGCATTCAAAAAGTATTCAGACCCCGTCACTTTTTCCACATTTTGTTACGTTACAGCCTTATTCTAAAATGGATTCAATTAATTTTTTTATCATCAATCTACACACAATACCTTATAATAAAAAAAGGAAAAACGGTGTTTAGAAATTTTTGCAAAGTAATTAAAAAGAAATAACTGAAATTTCACATTTACATAAGTATTCAGATGCTTTGCTATGACACTCAAAATTGTGCTTCAGTGCATACTGTTTCCATTGATTATCCTTGAGATGTTTCTACAAATTGGAGTCCACCAATGGTAAATTAAATTGGTTGTACATGATTTGGAAAGGCACACACCTGTCTATATAAGGTCCCGCAGTTGACAGTGCATGTCAGAACCAAATCCAAGCCATGAAGACGAAGGAATTGTCCATCAACCTCCGAGACAGGATTGTGTCGAGACACAGATCTGGGGAAGGGTATAAAACAATTTCTGCAGCATTGCAGATCCTGAAGAGCACAGTGACCTCAGTCACTCTTAAATGGAAGAACAGAAACCACCAGGACTCTTCATAGAGCTGGCCACCCGGCCAAACTGAGCAATCAGGGGAGAAGGGCCTTGTAGTTTGCGAAAAGGCAACTAAACAAGAATCTCTGGTGTGATTTAACATTGGCCTAAATGCCAAGTGTCACGTCTGGAGGAAACCAGGCACTGGTCATCACCTGGCCAATACCATATCTACGGTGAAGCATGTTGGCGGCAGCATCATGCTGTGGAGATGTTTTTCAGCGGAAGGAACTGGGAGACTAGTCAGGATTGAGGGAATGATGAAAGAAGCAAAGTACAGAGAGATCCTCAATGAAAACCTGCTCCAGAGCGTTCAGGGCCTCAGACTGGGGCAGAGGTTCAACGACCCTAAGCACACAACCAAGACAACGCAGGAGTGGCTTCATGACAAGTCTGTGAATGTCCTTGAGTGGCCCAGCCAGAGCCCGGAATTGAACCCGATCGAACATCTCTGGAGGGATCTGAAAATGGCTGTGCATTGACGCTCCCCATCCAACCTGACAGAGCTTGAGAGGATCTGCAGAGAAGAATGGGCGAAATTACCTAAATACAGGTGTGCCAAGCTTGTAGCGTCATACCCAAGAAGACTTGAGGCTGTAATTGCTGCCAAAGGTGCCTCACAAAGTTATGAGTAAAGGGTCTGAATACTCATGTAAATGTGATATTTCAGTTATTTAATTTTAATTACTTTGCTAACATTTTTAAACACCTGTTTTTGCTTTTTTATTATGGGGTATTGTGTATTGATTGATGATTTAAAAAAATGAATTTAATTCATTTCAGAATAAGGCATGCAACAAAACAAAATGTAGAAAAAATAAAGGGGTCTAAATACTTTCTGAATGCTGTCTGGAATTTATTTTAAAAACCTCTTTTTTAATACCTTTGTAATTGCTTGCAAACCTAATGCTCAGTTAAAGAGATAATTTGCTAATAGCTCCCACAGTGGCTTGGCATTAATATTCAATAATGCTGCCATGTGGCATCTGGTGGCAGTTTTGCTATGTTTAAAGGCACTGTCCAAGTGATAATGTTGAGATTTTATTGCATTCAAAATCATTGACTCTAAACTTTCCTGTTCCTGCAAACCCTTCTCTCTTAAAGACACCATTTTATTTTTTGTGCTCAACTGGGCCATTTAAAATTGTGAATGCCTAATAGATAAGCGATGACACTGTTGATGAACCATTTGATTAAATGTTGTCCTGTTATTTGCCTTTTGCAGGACAATTTAAATTATTGGAACAAGACAGAGATATCAAAGAGCCCGTACAATACTTCAACAGTGTGGAAGAGGTGGCAAAAGCTTTTCCAGAACGAGTGTACGTCATGGAGGAAATAACATTTAATGTTAAGGTCAGATCTTGAATAAACAATTATGATGCTTGTGTGTTTCAAGAAAGTGAGCTAATCTGTAGATATTAAAGTGGCAACCAAACACTGAGGATCTAAAATGGTAATATTCTCGTGATATTTTGCAAAATACTGGATGAATCTTCACTTGGCTTGATAGGGGCCAAACAAAAGTTAACATACTGACACACTGAATTGAAAACACCGAGTTCTGTGAATTGAACTAGAGATTTAATGAAACTTCAATTTTAAAGCATTTTCTATATTCAGTGTTATGAAGCATTAGCAATAGTAATGTTTCCATTCGCTAGAAAATGGAAGATCAGAGTGGCAAGTAACGTTTGTTTTAATTATCAATCATTTGGTGAAAATAGTGAAGCAGCAGAATAAAATGGATTTCTGAAGGGTACCCTTTTTATAGATGGATCACTGGATAGGGAAGTATTCCCGAATTTACATTTTAAATCTGAAAGCAAATTGCCCAAAACGTGAGATCATACAGAATTTTAGTTAATTGAGTGATAAATTGGAAGTAGAACTCGGTAAAATGGGTCAATGGGACCTGTTCGGGTAGGATGAGACAATTAACGTTCTCCCAAAATTTCTGTTGAGCCCATTGTTGTTCTCTAGTTATTAATAGTAAGATTAAACGAGAACTTACCAGTTTGAAGTTTGATCTTTATTTTATGAGGAGTTACGATGAGGGATTACGTGAAGACCCCGCCAGCACGCATGCGCGACATTCTTCAAAGCAGTGGTGTGAAATCACAGACAGTCACAATGACTAATATAGTAAGATAAGAGAGAACTTTCATACCAGGTGATCTTTATAGTAGAGGGTTGGGAGCGGAGGGCACGTAATCCCTCATCGTAACTCCTCATAAAATAAAGATCAAACTTCAAACTGGTAAGTTCTCGTTTAATCTTACTATTTTATTTCGGTAGTCACGTGAGTGACTACGTGAAGATTTCAAAGCTCTGTGATTTCATGCCCTGGAAACTCCATGCTCACACACCGCTATGCTGGATGAGAGGATGAACGTAATTCAGACATGACACTGGCTGAAAAACAAAAATAGGTATTTATTCATACCAAAACAAAATAAATATCCCATAGGGGTAAATTATTTGACAGTACTCAAAATCCTCCCTGCATAAGTGTCAGGGGTGGCCACGGGTTTGTTGTAGAAGCGGTGAAAGTCCTTTCATTACTCCAACCCGCTGTGGCCAGGATGTGGTCCAATGGTACTTCCATCCTCCTAGCCGCCGAAGTGGATGCCGCCCTGGTGGAGTAAGATTTGAATATATTAGTGTCCACCCCGCCGCATCCAAAACCACCCGTAACCATCTAGAAATGGTTTGCACCGTGACATTATGATGGGGCTTCTTGTGGCTTATAAGCAAAGCTGTCTCTGTGCCCCTGAGATTTTTGGTGACTGTGATATATTGTGAAATTAACGTGACGATGCAGAGTCGAGTATCTGCTGGATATGCCAGAAATTCCAAGGTATGACCAGACGCTCCGGGTCGATCTTGTTTCAACAGTCCCTGCACATGAAAAGTGACTTTATCATTGGTGATAGTCATGGCATCCACATTAAGTTTGTGCAGAGACTGGACCCGTTGTGCCGTGATAAGTGCCATAATCATTACCATTTTGTATGTGAGCTTTGCCAAAGTGAGTCCCGTGTTAGGTGTCCATCCTCGCAGCATTGTTAGGACTGTGCTGATATCCCACGTATGGTTATATCTGGGCCTAGGGGGATTGGAATTGAATATTCCTCTCATTAGTTTGGACACTAATGGATGTGATCCAATTCCCAATTGGTCACTCCCCTGGCCCAAGTAGGATGATAGTGCACTCCTGGCACTGTTTATGGCACTGTAGCTCAGTCCCTCATCAAAGTGTAGGGTAGCCAAGAATTCCAGCACTTCTGTAATGGTAGCGGATTCATATGTAGTGTTGGTAGTAGCGCAGAATCCTTCCCATTTCTTGATGTAGGTGAGGTACTGCTTCCTGGTGGACTCCCTGCATGCCGCCGAGATGGTGTCTATCGTTCTGCTGGTGAGTCCGAATCCGCGAAGAGGCCGTTTTAGAATCTGCAAATTAACAGGTCCATGCGGTCATAACATGGGTGATGTTCTCCTGTGACAGGATGAACGAGCAGGCTAGGTCGTTTATTGACCCGAATGCAAGGTTCTGTGGCCATCTTCTGTACCGCTGGGAACCATGGTTGGGTAGGCCAGTCGGGCACCACCAAAATACCCGATGCGGAATCTTGTTTTATTTTCTGCAAGACCCGACTGATGAGGCAGAAAGGGGGGAATGCATAGCAGAACAAATCCCCCCAATGTAGCGTGAAAGCGTCCATCGCTACTGCCCCAGGGTCTGGTTCCCAAGCAACATATGTTGGTAGTTGGTGATTTAATCTGGACGCGAAGAGGTCGATATCTGGTGTCCCATAACGTTCTACAATATCTGTGAACACTTTTCGATCCATCATCCATTCTATGTTGTCGTTAAATTTGCGTGACCTGGTGTCTGCCACTGTGTTTAGCTTGCCTGGGAGGTAAGTGGCTGAGATCCAAATTTCCCTTTGCAGACACCAGAGCCAGATATTGTTGGCCAATTCATCACACGATATCGACTTTATTCCGCCCATGTAGTTAATATAGGCCACCACCGTGGTGTTGTCAATTTGTATCCTAACATGAACTTTGTGCATGTTTGTGCAGTATGCCCTGAGGCCGTGAAATGCTGCCAGCATTTCTGAATAGTTAATTCCCAAATTTTTGAATAGGGTTAACTCTTGTGCACTCCATCTACCTCCACAACTAGAGGTAGTATTAGTAGCTCCCCAACCTTTGGCACTGGCATCCGTTTGTAAGGTGATCGAGGGATTGATGATAGTGATGGGTTTGGAACAATATTGGGCATTAGCCATCCACCAATTTAATTCGGCTTTTGCCTTTTCTGGTATTTTCATAGGCCTATCGAAATGGCCTGCATGACTTTTGAGAGCTATAATTTTGGCTCTTTGTAAGTTTTGATAATGTAAAGGCCCATATTGTGCTGCGGGAAAGGCAGCCACTATCTTCCCAATCACCCTGGCCACCTGCCGAATGGATGGGTCCTTGATGCCAATAAGGCTCCTGCAAGCCTCTATCAAGTCCTCCACCTTACTTAGTGGCAACGTGATAGACATTTGCACTGAGTCGATATTGAACCCCAAGTATTTCATGGTGGTAGAGGGTTTTAATATTGATTTATCTGGATGTATAATGAAACCCAGCTTCTGAAAAAGATGTTTCGTGGCTGTAACTGCCAATGTAGCCATTTCCAAACTTTCCCCAACAATGAGGATATCATCAAGATAGGCCATAACAGTATGATTCTGTTTCCTTAAGTAGGCCAAGGCTGGTTTTAATATCTTGGTAAACAATCTGGTTGCTGATGATAACCCATTAGGCAAGGCTTTGTGTTGCCATAATTGTCCCATCCAGATAAATTTTAAATATTTCCTATGATCCTTGTGTATTGGTACAGAATAGTATGCATCTTTGAGGTCAATGCATGCCATGTAGTACCCATAATCTATTAACTGTATAGCAGTGTCAAAGGTGTCCATTTTAAAATGAACATACTGAACAGAAGTATTCAGTTCGGTCAAATCTATGATAATGCGGCAACCGCCGTCTTTTTTGTTTTTGGTGAATATATTAGACACGAACTCCTGTGGTTCTTTGGTAGCCTTCTCAATTACCCCTTTTTCAATTAATCTGTATAGTTCAGCATGCCCTGCTACCCTCTCTTTTTGAGAGAGTATGAATTTTCGGCTAGGTGAATGCTGGACCGGGGTAGGGAGTTCGTGAATAAATTCAATTTTGTAGCCCTGAATACTCCTGAGTATGAAAGGATCAGAGGTAAAAGTGCGCCAATTTTCATAAAACATGTGCAACCGGCCCCCTACATAAAGTGAATTTAGGTAAGATGTGTTTCTGGGGAAACCAGACCCACCTACCTCCATGGTTATTGCCGGTGTTGCGGTTTCTGTCCTTGTTTCCTTTGTTGATTCATCGTGTTGTAGGAGTGGCGCATCTTCCAAGAAGGCCGGGCTGGGCCATGGCCTAAAAAAGACCGCTGTGCAGGTTGGCCGGCCTTCGAGCTTTCACCACCGGCAGGTCTCTGATGATATCTCTGTCCGGTGGGTGTGTAGGGGTGCTGTCTTTGTGGGTAATGAGGTTTGGTAGGTCCGGGAACCTTGATCAGGCCCAAGGCCTTGGCCTCCTCATCAAGATCTTTTACTTGCTTGGGAAGGTTATCCCCGAACAGCAAGCTTGGAGGCTGAGTCTTCCCAGGCTTACACAACCCCGCAAACTTGGGGTTAAGCGCCGGCTTTATGATGCTCTTTCTGAAATTGTTTATCTCATACTGTGTATTACACAGTAGAGCCAGGGCATCTTGCAGTTCTTCCGGCAACTCTATCCCCACTGCAGTTCTGGCCACTGCTGTGATCCCGGCGGTTAAGAGCTTTAGGATTTTTTGAAGTTTGATTTCCTGCCCTCTGCTCGAGGGGCTCATATTCCCCCAAATAGGGTTGTTCACCGCAGGGACATTAAGTGAGTTACAGTTTTCAGGAGCCATATATTTATCAGCTGTAGAATTTATGGCCTGTTCCTGTAGCTGGTTGGTCGCCATGTAGTTAATGCTGGCTGCCAGCTTAGGGTGGATAGGTAGGCCTTTCTGTGTCGGCATTGCATGTTTATTTACCATATCCAGATATTCTTCACACACCCCTGACACAGATGGTTGTTCAGCCAGCTCCCCTTCTTCTGGGTCAGCCCAGTTCTGATCCTCAATGCTCCCCTGCGAGGAGGGTGAGACATTTGGCAGTCCTTGGTAGGAATCTGCCATGGGCCTGCGAGGAGGCCCACTGTGACTCTGCCCCTGCATTAGCAGGTCACGTTGGAGCAATTGCTCCATCATCCGCTCCATGCGGGTTAGACGACCTCCGTCGCTATCTGTGAACGGGGTGTCCTCGGGACCGGACCCAGCTGGGTCGCCGGCCCCTTCCGACTTCCGGGTGGGTTTGCCGCCCGACTGTGGAGTACCAACGGCCCTCATGGGCGAGAAGTCGGGAGCTGCAGGTAATACCTGTAGCTCTGGAGAGGCGGTTCGCTGGCTGCTCTCCATAGCAGCAGCTCTCGCCGCTCTCTTGGACTTCCGTGATTCCATTACTATTTCTCGTCGACGCTCACTCCTCCGGTGAGACTTACCTGGCGTAAGTTATTTAAACTTACGCTGGAGGAGCCCCGCTCCTCCCGACCGTCGCTTCCGCATGCGTACGACGATATGTCGCGCATGCGTGCTGGCGGGGTCTTCACGTAGTCACTCACGTGACTACCGAAATAAAATCAAGGAATAGAGTTCATTGAGTCACACTATTTTATTCAATCCAAGGATTATGTTTAAAAATGAAATGAAGTGAGTGGACAATAACAAGGCATGTTGCAATTTAATTCAGGATGATATGAGAATCTGAAAAGCACAAAGCAGCGGAGCAAATAGATACTTCTGGACAAATGCTGCATTAAATGACTATTTGCAGGTTTAACATTAGTCATACAGCATGAAAACAGGCCCTTCGGCCTAACGCATCCATGCTGACTAAGATGCTACAGCATCTAAGCCAGCCCCATTTCGCCCATATGCCTCTACCTTTTGTATCCAATTACCTGTTCAAGTGTTTTATAAGATATTGTTGCCGCACTTGCCTCAACTCCATCTTCTGGCCGCTCGTTCCATATAGCCAAATGGATAATTTATTGGAACAAGACAGAGCTTTCAAGGAAAAGGTTGCCCTTCAGGTTTATATTAAATCTTGGCTATTGGAAAGTTGACTTTGAGAGGTCTTTGAATTCAAAGAGGAATGATGCATCTGTTGCATACAGGCTTGGCCTATCCCAATTGGGATGTAATGTTGAAGCAAGTAGGGCTAAATAACTTATCATGGAATGGGTACAATACAATACAATACGATATAACTTTATTTATCCCAGGAGGGAAATTGATCTGCCAATAGTCATGAGAACACAAAATGGATGAAACATAAAATTAAAGTGCTGTGGGAAAGATTGGGGATGTGCAAAGATTGGTGGGGGGGGGGGGGGGGGGGGGGTGGGGAGAGGGGGAGGGGAGTCGGTCTCAGTCTACCCCACGACAGAAGGGGGACAATTTGTACAGTTTGATAGCCACAGGGACGAAGGGTCTCCTGTGGCATTCTGTCCTGCACATTGGTAGAACCAGTCTGTTGCTGAAAGTACTCTCCTCAGGTTGACCAGTGTGTCATGGAGGGGGCGAGCTATATTGTCCACAGTTTGAGGAGCATCCTCCCCTGAATTCTCCCATGAATCTAACTCTGCCCCAGGACGGAGCCAACCTTCCTGATGAGTTTGTTAATCCTATTGGTGGCCGCAGCTTCCGCCCTGCTGCCACAGCATGCGGCAGCGACGAAGATGGCACTGGCTACCACCAATTGGTGGACCATCTGTAGCATCTCACTGCTGACGTTGAAGGAGTGGAGTCTTCTCAGAAAGTACAGCCGGCTCTGTCCCTTCTTGTACAGGGCCTCAGCATTCCTGGACCAGCCCAGTTTACTGTCCAGGTACACTCCAATTTGTACTCCCTGGTAAACTGGACATCCAAACCATTGATGGAGACAGCGGGACAGGGTTGTTCCTCTCCTCCTAAAGTCCACCATTAACTCTATAGTCTTGTCAGTGTTGAGCTGCAGATGATTCAGCCCACACCACTCAACAAAGTCGTTGACTATACCTCTGTATTCAACTGCCCAGAGTCATATGAAAACTTCTGCAAGTGGCAGGAGTCTGAGTTATATCTGAAGTCTGTAGTGTAGATGGGGACCAGGAAGGGAGAGAGGACCATCCCCCGTGGGGCACCTGTGTTGCTCACTGCCATGTCTGAGACACAGTTCTGTATCCAGGTATACTGTGGTTGTCCAGTCAGGTAGTTGGTGATCCAGGATGCCAATGGAGCATCCACCCACATCTTTGGCAATTTGCTCCCTAGCAGTGCAGTTAAAAACACTGTAATTGATGGATATCGTGGTCTGTTTCTATGATGTACAACTCTGACCATTCTGTTATACACATTGTAACTCAAGTTTGATATATTTGAAAGCAATGTAGATTCACTGAAATGACACCAGAGTATAAGAGGTCAATAGGGTTTATAAATTTGTTTTCTCGAGTTTAAAATTATATAATGATTTTTGAGCATGGCTGGAACAAATCTTTTCTTTATTTTGGGTGTCCAGAGCAAACGAACATTAGAAACCTTGAGCAGTTTGTTTCTGCAACTTTGAAGCACTTTTTCTTAACAAAAGGTAATAGAAATCTGAAGTCCCTAATAAATCTAGTTTAGTTTAGAGATACAGCACGGAACAGGCCCATCGAGTCTGCTCCAACTAGCGATCCTCGTACACTAGCACTATCCTACACAAAAGGGACAATTTACAATCTTTACCGAAGCCAATTAAACTACAAACCTGAATGCCTTTGGAGTGTGGGAGGAAACCGGAGCACCCGGTGAAAACCTACGCAGGTCATGGAGAGAACGTACAAACTGCGTACAGATAGTACCCATAATCAGGATCGAACCCGGGACTCTGGCACTGTAAAGCTGTGCCACTGTTCCGCCGTACTAAGTTGATTGAAATTTATATTGGGAATTGAAGATATTGGAATCGAGAGCAAAAATAAACAGTGGACATTCAGCTGGAATCAAGAAGTACCCAGTGGTCAAAGTATCATCCGTGGAGACGTTTCTAAATGCCTGCTTGAGTTCTTTCCTGCTTGCTTCATATTTCTCAAAAAGGTTCTCTGATTTCATCTTCCAAAGCATTCCATATGCTTCCTTTGACTTTTTGAACATATATCATCTTTGGTCAACTAAAGTTCCTTTACCTTGCTGTCAAAGACTGATACAGTGTGGAAATAGGCCCTTCGGCCCAACTTGCCCACACCGGCCAACAATGTCCCAACTGTACTAGTCCCACTTGCCTGCGCTTGGTCCATCTTCCTACAAACCTGTCCTATCCATGTACCTGTCTAACTGTTTCTTACACTATGGGGTTGTCCCAGCCTCAAATACCTCCTTTGGCAGCTATTTCCATACACCCACCACCTTTTTGTGTGAAAAAGTTACCCCTTGGATTCCTATTAAATCTTTTCCCCTTCATCTTGAACCTATGTCCTCTGGTCCTCGATTCGCATACTCTGGGCAAGAGACTGTGCATCTACCCAATCTGTTCCTCTCGTTATTTTGACACCTCTATAAGATCACCCCTCATCCTCCTGCCCACCATCGAATAGAGACCCAGCCTACTCATCCTCTCCCTATAGCTCACACCCTCCAGTTCTGGCAACATCCTCATAAATCTTTTCTGAACCCTTTCAAGTTTGACAATATCTCACATGGTGTCCTTGTTCCTCCTCCTTATTGGAATATGCCGGTCCTAAACTCTGATCAGCTTGTATTTAAATAACTTCCACGCGCCTGATTTGGATTTACCTAATTACAGTTGCTCCCAATTTACTGGAGTAACTCAGCTGGTCAGACGGCATCTCTGGAGAAAAGGAATAGGTCACATTTCGGGTTGAGACCCTTCTTCAGACTGAGAGTCAGGGGAAAGGGAACCTATTCCTTTTCTCCAAAGAAGCTGTCTGATCTGCTGGGGTTACTCCAGCTTTTTGTGTCTATCTTTGGTTTAAACCAGTATCTGCAGTTCCTTCCTACATGCTCCCAATTTACTCTCCCTACGTCTGTCTAATAATATTGTAATTTACCTTGCCCCAATTTCTAAAAATGTCTGTCTCAACTGTTGACATTCAAAACAAATGTCAAATCCATTTATGGAACAATTCCAAAATTCTACATTTTGTTTGTGAGCTTTATTCCTGGAGGGTCTTGCTCACAAATATTATGTGTACAATATCCTCAAATGCTTAATTCTCCAGTCAGCATAATTTACATTTCTGTCATACTTTCTTGATATTTTGAAACATTAGGTCAAATTAACCCTCAGCATTCTCATTTATGTAATCTCTGCCCAAATTTTAGCTTTGGATCCAGTATCATTTTGGGGTGCGCAGTTCTGTTTGCCCCATTATAAAAAGAATGTGGAGCCTTTGGAGAGGGTAGGGAAGACATTTACCAAATTGCTGTCTGGATTGGAAGGTGTTAGCTATAAAGAGGTTGAATAAATTAGGATTGTTTTTTCTGGGACGCTGGAGGCTGAGGTGAGATCTGATGACAGTTTATAAAATTAGGGATTTTATAGATAGGGTAGACAGTCACAGCCTTTCTCCCAAGGTGGAAATCGCAAAAAAAAACCAGAGGCCATAGCTTTAAGATGAGAGGAGCAAAGTTTAAAGGAGTTTTGCGGGCTAAGTGTTTTACACAGAGTGGTGGGTGCCTTGAACAACCTGAGGTTGTAGCTGCGGCAGGTATGACAGTGAAATTTAAGAGGCTTTTGGATAGATACATGAGTATGTAGGAAATGGAGGAATGTGGTGGATCATGTGCAGGCAGAGAGGATTTGTCTGACTAAAACCCCTGTCTCACGGTGCGAGTTGGCCCACGAGTGACCCCGAGTTTTCACTCGTGGTGATCACGTACAGCCAACGTAGTGGGAACGTCGGAACTCGCGCGAACAACTTGTCCACTCGTGGCGCTAACGGCAGGTACCTGTGAAACTTGTGAACTCGTGAAAAAAGTCAAACATGTTTGACTTTTTCCACGAGTCAAATTTCATGGTCAAGTTTAAAATTGAAACATTTAAACTCAGAGTTATATCGTAGTGGCCCGTGCGTTAAGTTTAGTGATTCGTGCGTCTACCGTGGGAACTCTTTAATAGACACAAAATGCTGGAGTAACTCAGCTGACCAGGCAGCATCTCTGGAGAGAAGGAATGGAGTCGAGACCCTTCTTCAGACTTACCCAAAACGCCACCCATTCCTTCTCTCCAGAGATGCTGCCAGTCCCACTGAGTTACTCCAGCATTTTGTGTCTATCTATACTTTAGTTTCGGATATGATCAAGTGTAAGAAACCCAAACCAGACTACCTTCACATCAGAGAATCCTAATGTTCCTAATTTGGCCGAGGCACTTCACTGTCCGTGTGTAGGAAGGAACTGCAGATGCTGGTTTACACCGACGATAGACACAAACATGCTGGAGTAACTCAGCGGGACAGGCATCGCATCTGGAGAGAAGGAATGGGTGATGTTTCGGGTCGGGACCCTTCTTCAGACTCCCCGCTCATTCTTCCCTCGTCGATGTGAACTTGTGGGGGTGCGAGGAATCGGGCGTCGCTGGGTACGGGGAAGAGAGGTTTTACTGCTGAATTATGCGCAACAGAAGCATGAAGTGGGGGTAAGGTCCGTTTAAACTATCCTGTCGTCCTCCCCCCCCCCCCCCCCCCCCCAATGTTGGGAGAGAGAGGGAAGTGAGTTGTGCAAACAAACCACGGGAGACTGCATCTTTGGAGGGAAATCATAAAATGTATAGGGATGTTTCGGGCCGGGACCCTAAAGGTTGACTACCCGCTTCGCAGATGCCGTTCCTAGCCCCCCTCTCACTCCTCCCCACCCATAGTCTTTGCCTTCTCCCAATTCCATCATCCCTCGCCCCCCCCCCCCCCCAACCTGTCCTCGCCTGAACTGCTGAAGATAACCGAGTGCTTTAAATGCGAATCCCGGACTGCAGCAACAACACACGCCCTGAGCGGGAGAGGAACTTGGTAACTCAAGAGCAAACGGGAGGGGAACTTGGTAACTCTGGAGACGATCTCGGAACATCGCAGATTACCATACCCGTGGGAACTCGCCTCAAACACTTGCACATCAACTTGGAATATCGTACACAACCACGAGTCTGTCACTCTGGGTCACTCGTGTGTCAACTCGCACCGTGAGACAGGGCCTTAAGCATTATGTTCAGTGCAGACATTGTGAGCTGATAGGTCCTCTGCCATACCGTTTTATGTTCTATGTATCAGAAAATGGTAAGCATTCTAACCATCATGGTTTGGAATCATTAAACAAAAGAAAAAGTTTAGAAATGCTTTCAAGTTCTTCTGAGGTTTAATTGTTTGCCTTTGTTCCTCAGGTAGCCTCGGGGGAGTGCAATGAAGATACAGAAGTGTATAACATCACCCTAAGTACCGGGGATGAACTTACTCTAATGGGACAAGCAGAGATCCTTTATGCCAAGACGTCAAAAGAGAAATCACGACTGAACACTATTTTTAAGAAAATTGGTAAACTAAATTCCATCAGTAAATTTGGACGAGGAAAAATGCCCTGCCTTATCTGTATGAATCACCGTACTAATGAGAGCATTAGCCTGCCTTTCCAGTGTAAAGGTAAATTCAGTACACGTAGTCCCTTAGAGATACAAATGCAAGAGGGCGAGCATACTATTCGCAATATTGTTGAAAAGACCAGGTTACCAGTAAATGTTACCGTTCCGTCTGCTCCGCCACGAAACCCCTATGATTTACACCTCATTCGGGAAGGTCATCGCTATAAGTTTGTTAATATCCAAACTAAGACTGTGGTTGTGTGCTGTGTACTTCGGAACAATAAAATGATACCTGTGCACTTTCCACTTCATTTAGTTGTGCCAAAGTTTACCTTGGCTGAAGGTCTCCTTAAGGGAGAGATGTGGTACGTGAATATAGTTCAGCACTCATTCAGCATTTGTCAGGAGCAATTTGACATTGAAGAATATTCACGAGCAGTTCGGGACGTGAAGACTGACTGGAATGGAGATTGTAAAAGCCCAAAGAAGACTAGATGTACCGGGCACAGTCACATACCTAATTCCCTTAGTTATGCTCGTGAAGAATTGACGCAGTCGTTCCATCGACTTTCAGTATGTGTTTATGGAAATAATTTGCATGGAAATAGTGAAGTTAATTTGCACGGTTGCAGAGATCCTAGCAATGAGTGGACTCTGTTTTCTCATGAAACTCTTCTTTCACAAGATTCTGGAGATAGTGGCAGTGATTATCTGCTGCCTGAAGTGACTGAAGAATCTGGAATCCAGCCGCAGTCAGAACTTCCCTATGAGGAGCTCTGGTTAGATCAGGGTTCCGGGAAACGGTGTGGGCAAGATGCTTCCTCTGTGGGAGAGGGACTGAAATCCAGTAATCAGAGACATTCCATCCGCTCCAAGTGTCCGGTTTCTTCAGGCCTTTCTTCTCCACGTCCATTGTCTACATCTGATATTTCTCTACATCCACCTCCAGTGCCTCCAAAGTCTGAAGCTGTAAGTTCTTGTTTAATGGCAAACTTGCCACATCCTATTAATTTGTAACAATTAACCATTTTGTGTTGGAAAGTTGGAATAGAATATATATTTCCAAGATCTCCAAATAAAAAGTAAGTATTGACTAATTATTTGAAAAATATGAATTTTAACTATGAGGCATCTTGTAATTAATGATGAATAATTTTGCATCTTGTAATAAATAATGAATAATTTTTAGCATATCTTGTAAAGTTTTAGCTTGTGCATTTTTTTTGCTTGTAAACGTGAACTAAACAACCAGTATAAGTATTTTAACATTGCACATGTGTACAAGTTCTCATTGTGTTTGGATATTTGTCTTTCTTAGGAGTTTTTTTCTATAAAGGTGTTTTATTTGAACTATTGTATATATGTTTACACCTTTCCAATGGAAGGAAGATAGCATTGGTTTAAAAAAAATCAAATGTCTTGATTTTGCAAACAGTTAGTTGCCGCTTTCATGATATAGCTTCAGAGACTCACAAACCAATAATTTTGGGTAGAGGTCTGATCTCTTTCTTGCCCTAACTGCCGCATTGGAATATCTTAGCTGTATTGCTGCTAGTGGAAGTAAAAAGAATGACCATTTCAATAAAGCGCTGACATGGATAGAAAATTGGTTGGCAGACAGGAAACAAAGAGTAGGGATTAACGGGTCCCTTTCAGAATGGTAGGCAGTGACGAGTGGGATGCCGCAAGGCTCGGTGCTGAGACCGCAGCTATTTACAATATATATTAACGATTTAGATGAAGAGATTACATGTAACAATAGCAAATTTTCAGATGACACAAAGCTGGGGGGCAGTGTGAACTGTGAGGAGGATGCTATGAGAATGCAGGGTGACTTGGACAGGTTGGGTGAATGGGCAGATGCAGTTTAATGTGGATAAATGTTAGGTTATCCACTTTGATAGCAAAAACAGGAAGGAAGATTATTATCTAAATGGTGTCAAGTTGGGAAAAGGGGAAGTACAATGGGATCTGGGGGTCCTTGTTCATCAGTCAATGAAAGTAAGCATGCAGGTGCAGTAGGCAGTGAAGAAAGCGAATGGCACGTTGGCCTTCGTAACAAGAGGATTGAGAAAAGGAGCAAAGAGATCCTTTTGCAGTTGTGCAGGGCCCGAAAAAAATACCACACCAGGAGTATTGTGTGCAGTTTTGGTCTCCAAATTTGAGGAAGGACATTCTTGCTATTGAGGGAGTGCACAGTAGGTTCACAAGGTTAATCCCCGGAATGGCGGGACTGTCAAATGTTGATCGAATGGAGAGACTGGGCTTGGAAACTCTGGAATTTACAAGGATGAGAGGAGATCTTATTGAAACATATATGATTATTAACAGTTTAGACATGCTAGAGGCAGGAAACATGTTTCCGATGTTGGGAGTCCAGAGCCAGGGCCGCAGTTTAACAGAGCTGCCAAGTAATACGGATTTTCCATATTTTGTATGGAAATGCGATAAGAATACGGATGTACGGAATTGCTTTGTAAAATTAAGGATTTAAAAAAAATCGGCCTGACTTCCTGTTTCATCTTCATACGTAAAAAATGCAAGGATATAAAAAGTCATACTGTAACTCTAAAAATTATAGCAGATTAAATCTATTGGTATTTTAAATTTAAAGATCTGGCTGATTATTTTTGTAAGCTTTGATCTGCCTGTCCCGCTACAGGTTTAAACAACGCTGTCAGTTTAGCATGCGGGAATTTAAACGAACAGCGCTATGGATTAGAAACATAGAAACATAGAAAATAGGTGCAGGAGGAGGCCATTCGGCCCTTCAAGCCAGCACCGCCATTCATTGTGATCATGGTTGATCGTCCCCAATCAATAACCCATGCCTGCCTTCTCCCCATATCCCTTGATTCCATTAGCCCCTAGAGCTCTATCTAACTCTCTCTTAAATCCATCCAGTGATTTGGCCTCCACTGCCCTCTGTGGCAGGGAATTCCACAAATTCACAACTCTCTGGGTGAAAAAGTTTTTTCTCACCTCAGTCTTTAATGGCCTCCCCTTTATTCTAAGACCG